>JARVZY010001883.1:0-20000 GCA_030686995.1 Artemisia argyi
ATTTCTTTCCCTATAAATACCCCCACTAAATTAAACACACACACACGCTTTCAAATCTTAACAAAACTCTTGCAAAATTTACTCAAGAATATTTTGGCTTTCAAAACTGTGTGTGTTTCAATTTTTAATCAAAAACCTTTTCTTAAAACTAGACAATTTTTCTCACAAATGGCTTCTCCTAGAGTCATCCAATACGCTCCCAATGTGGATTTCCAGGTTGAGAGCGTAGACCTGACCAAGAACAATGTGGTGGGAAACTTCGCCAAACCTCAAGGGTTCCCTGAATACAGGGATGTGATGAAGTACCTATAAAATTGCTTTCTCACCATCACATTTTCAAAAACCCTCCTCTGTCATCTATCATGACTACCTGAGGGAATTTTGGTACACATCGGTGGTTGAAAACCCTGATGCACCAAAGGAGGCCAAAATAAGGTTCTTAGTAAAGAATGGAACTAAGTTCCTAACTCTTGACTACAAAACCTTTGTCAAAGCCACTGGCCTTGACTATATTGAGACCTTCACTGCCCAACCCACTGAAAAGGATGTGAAGGAACTTTTACTGAAACTTGGGCCCTATGACAAAAATCACCCTGAGGTGACACCAGGGGCCCTCCTATCCAAAGCCCGAATCAGTAAAACCTGGTTTCCAGCCCCCTGGAGGATTCTGATGACCTTTGTCATTCAGGTCCTTTGGGGAAACAAATCCTCCACAGAGCAACTAAACACTACTCAAGCAATGATAGTGTATTGTCTCTTAGAGGGTACAAAAATTGACCTTGGAGAAATTATCTTCAGGGACCTCATTGCAAAGTTGGGTGGAAAATCTAGGCAAAAACTTATGTCTTACCCTAGATTTATTTCATGCGCCCTGCAAGACTTGCTTGGGTCCGAGTATATTAGGCCTGAAGCCATAGGCTTTGAGCCTGATGTTCTACATAAGACTAATTACTCTCGTGATCCTCTTGAGGTTACACCTGTCACCCTAACCACTTATATGCTGACTGCTATCCAGGGTGACAACAAAATTTCACCTGTTCCCTCTCCTACAAAGAAGGTGAAAGGGAAGAAGGGACAGGGATCCAGGAAGGTGGTTAAACCCAAATCACTCGCCACTGGTACCTCTGTCCCTATGCCTGGCTAAACGGGGCAACAACCGACCATGACTGCTGACACCCTCAAGATTACCCATTCATTGACCCCAAAACAAAGGCCAATTGAGGGCACTGAGACATCACACTCAGTGTCCTCGGGCAAACCCATTCCCAAAGGCTCTGCTGACATGAACAAGTCAGTGGAGTTGGAATCAACCCAACCTCCACATCCTGCTAAAGGCTCTGGCAAATCACAACCAGAGTCTCAGGGAGCAAAGGGTCCTATATCCTCGGTAGGGCAGCACTACTCCACTGAGAAGGGGACCCACACCACTTCACATCCTGCTAAAGGCTCGGGTAAATCACAACCCAAGCATCAGGGAGTTACCACCCCTAAATCTTCGACAGGCCAGCTCAAGCCTGTTAGAAAGGGGGCAAAACCACTCAGGTGCCTGATGAGGACATTCGCAAATCAAAGCTTTTGTCTGAGGGCACAACTACTCTTCCTAAAGACTCAGGGGGCCTGATACAACCCACTGATAGGGACATAACTATCAAGATTCCTCATGATGGCACTGAGAAACACCCATCAGTGTCTGAAAGGGTCACGGGGGATAAAGATTCAGAGGGAAACAGACCACCCGCTGATATGGAACCCGACCCACTCCCGGAGGTGCGCATAATTTGGAACTAACCTTGAGGACCAGGCAGATAAAACCCAGACTGCTGGATTTGAGAGGTCAAGACCTGGCCATAACGAAGGCAAATCTTCTTTTGAAGAGGAGTCGGATAACCTCCTTTTGCAGATTCAATCTATGGCAGATGTTCAGGCTGCTTTGTTCTCTGATGATGACTTTCACAATGATGAAGAGATTTTTGAATCAGGAGAAGATATGGAAATTGAGGAGACAGTCCCTGAACCAATCTCTCAGTATCCTCAATCATCCAACGATGATGCTGCTGAACCTCACTCCACATCAAAGTCCTCCGATGAAGAAGAGACTCCTCTCACTGTGAAGGTTTTTACAAAGTTCATCAAGAAGGCTACCAATGCCTTGTTCAGGGGGGTCACTGGTGAAGTGTTTGACATGCACACTGAGCAAGCAGTTCATTACTTCAACCTGAAAAGTATTGTTGAAGAATTTAATGAAGATGTCAGGGAACAGAATTCCTCAGTCAACTACTCTCTGACACAAATGGTCTCTCGCTTCAACCAGTTCCTCGAATCACTTACCAATCTGAACACAGGGGTTCAATCCATTTCAAGAATCGGTTAAAGATGATCCCGAACTTACCAAGAAGCTCCTTCAGGCATCAGAGACCTATCAGCTCAACTATGTGCATCTCACTGAGTTACTCAACTTGATGAAGTCCATCAATCTTCAGGCTCTCAGTAGCTCAGTGGAGTCTGTCAAAACCTCCCTTACAGCTTTGGATCAATCAGTGGCTGCTCAGTCCCAGAAGTCAGAAGCTCTTGCTTGGAGATTCGGTTCTCGTTTGTCCACAATGGAAAGTGCTCAGGCATCCCTTGACGCCAAAGTATCCACCATCCAGAGGGACACCTCAGACATCAAGTCCATGATAACTGAGATCTTTCAGGCCTTCAAGGGTTCATCCACCTCTGCATCAGTCACTCCAACTCTTGCCATCACTGCAGCTCCGGCAATAGTTGAGGGGGAGAATGTCACTGATGCCCCTCATACTGAAGCCCAAACTAAAGTTACTGATGCTGCTTCCAAAGAACAGCCCTCTCACACTAAGGGGGAGCATGTCACTGAAGCCACTCCCATCTCATTCAGTCAACCTAATGAAGAAATTGTCTTCCCATCAGTCACTCAGCAGGATAAAGGCAAAGGCATTGCTACAACTTCTGAACCATCAAGAGTACTAAAGCCTGCCTCCACCATCGTCAGACAGGATCCTGATGAACCAATCAGGGTCCCCTTTGAAATCAATAGGGTAATCCATCATCTCACTAATGAAGAAATTCGGGTTCATATGGAAAGAGATGAGGTACTAAAAAAGGTGGCTGAGGAGGAAAGAATAAGCAAGTCTGCACTTATAAAGGTTATTCATGAAGAAGCGGAGAAAATTGGGTTGGATACTGAGCAACTGGCCACTGAGCAAGCTGGAGCTGCCTTCAAAAAGGTTCAGGAGGAAAAGATGAGCACCCTGAAGAAGCAAAGAGAAGCAAAGCTCAGGAAGGACGCTCAGATCAGGAATTCTAGGATTGAAAGGTACACTTGGGTGATGAAAGAAAGGCTGAAACCTGAAACCATTACTGACGCCAAAATCCATCGCAACACCAAGCCTGCTATTGTCACTGTCTTTAGGGGGCAAGACAAAAGAGTAATGGACACCCATGATCCATTCAAGTTTGCTAACTTTGGTATCTCTTAACTGGATGAACTTCGACCAATCATTACCAAGAAGTCGAATGTGGTGGTTCCTAATCTCTTGAAATCACTGGAGCTCAGGTATAAAGGACTGATGGAAATGCCTAAAGCTCTTGGAATTCCCTCTCTACTTCCTGCTCCATCTACTCAAGATGCTCCTCCAAAGGTTTCCAAAAGGAAGAGGAAGCAAATTGAGCCAGAACCTGAGATCAAGGTCCCTGGACTTGATTGTGACAGATCTCTTCTAGAAGGAATCACCTTCATGAACAATGTGGTGTTTGAAGTTCCTGAGAGAGGTATGTGCTTCACTGATGAGTATGGAAACCCTGCTTTCCAAAGATGGTCAGACATTGACAAGGCAGGGATTAAGGTGATGCTTATGTACCTGATGTTGGCTTCTCCTGTTACGTGTGCTGAAAACGTAAGGTTCTGCCAGGACCTTAAAGCTAAGATTGAGGAGCACCCTGCGAGACGCCTCCTTAGATCCAAGAAGACAAAGCTTGAAGCTCTTGGTTATCAACTGAACATCTGAATCTGCATCAACTATCTTTTTTTTTTGTGTTTTTGTAATTTTCCATAGGATTTTAAATATTTATTAATGAACAATGATGTTTCTTTTAACTTACAAGTGTCCGAAGTTAATTAAATCAACACTCAGTGAAGAGAAGAAGACCCCTGACTACTCACACTGAATCAATACACACTTAGGCTATTTGTATATGCAAATAGGGGGAGACTATTGGGTCACTGAATTCCACAAGCTTCCTTTAAACTTTGATTTCAACATAAAATAACCAAAGTGTCAATTATCCGTATATACAAACAAGTCACTGAGTGAACAGTATCTCAGTGAGTCATCTTGTAAAACCTAAAATTTGTCAAATGTGTAAAATTACCAAATTACCCTTATAACATAAAAAACTAAATAAAAACTTAAATAAAATACCAAATAAATCCCAAACACTTGAAAATAAGTAACATATAATTAATATTATTTTTGTTGGAGCATTTGAGATATTTAGAACCTAAATAAATTATGCCACGCCTAAACATAGTCAAAAATGAATTAATATGTAGTACAAATTATTTAAAAATAAGGATATGCATAATTTAATCATGGAAAGTGATAAATTCTGATTTTCTCTCAACCACTACACCCTAAAATCCGGCCGTCAATCCCCATTTATCCTCTATATAATTTTGTTACATATTTTCATTTAAAACAAACTTTAAAAACCCTAAAAACCACCAAAACTCCATCTGGAGGCATAGTATTTTTCTGGGTCAATTGGGTATTTTCCCTGGACGTGTTTGAAGGCTATCAAGGTGGGAAAAATAGTGGTGAGGTCTGTGGGTGATCGGATCAAAGCTTGGGAATTTTGTTTGCTCGTTAATTTGGCCAAGAAGGAGGAAATTCATTCTTGTTCATTCTTTTCGATCCAACCACTTTGGGTATTTTTTTATCATCCCTCTTATCATATATTATATGCATAAAATCATAAATTCGATCCATGCATCATATATAAGGCTATACAAATTATTGATTTTGAAAACCCTTAAATAATGGAAATTACATAATTGGCTTATATGATTTTACTATTGCAAGGTCTAATTTTTTTGGCATGTTAAAATACATATATGATCTGAATAAAATGGATAGATATTTATTTGAAGCTCAAAATAATTGTTCTGAATTATTTTGTAAATCGGATTAAAGAATAAAGGGAAAAAGATATCGAATTCGCTAGGGTTAGGGTTTCTTTTGATTTTTTGGGATAATAAATGATGTAATTATTGAGTAATAATGAATAGATGAGGTGGGAAAAATTAGGGTTCATGCTTTGGGATTTTTGTTTAAACCGATTATAGTTTTAAAATAGTAGGGGGTGTTTTGTAATTTCCTAAACTTATTGGACATTTTTGTAATTCATGTTAGACCAGAGGTGACATATATAAAATATAATATGGGGGTGTGGACTGTTAATTTCATAAATAAAAGGTTTAAATGCTAAATATATATATAATTAGTAATCCGAATTGAAAATAAATAAAATAGAGGGGTGTATTTTGTAAATTATGATATTTAAGGGTGTTTCGTACATAAATTAAAGTGAAGGGTAAAATGTGTAAATTCTGATAATAAATGGTTAAATATGCTAATATGGAATTATCATGGATGTAATTGTAATTTAAATATTAATAAGGGCTAAAACTATAAATAATAGAACTAAAGGGTTTAAAGTGTAATATTTATAAACTTGAGGGTTTGATATTATTAACTTCTTTATAAATAATGTAAAATATGATAATTTGTGATATTTACACAATAGACCCTTAACTATAGCATATTTACATTTGAAACCCCAAAATATGGAAAATTAGTTATTTAAACCCTAAACTTAATATGACTTGCTAAAGTGAACCCTAGACTCCATAATAATGTTTAACAAATGATTTAACTTGTGTTTTGATATTAAATCTTTCTAATTCTGAAAACATGCTATTTATGAAAACTTACTAAATAAAGAAACTTTCTAAAAATGGAAACTTGCTAATTTTGGAAACCGCTAAAAATGAAAAGTTACTTAAAATGGAAAGATAGCCTAAAAAGGATTAATCTGAATTTAAAATGAACTATTGAATAATTCTCGACTTCTAATTCTTCTAGGTTTGGTGAAGGAGGAGTGATTTCTATTTCCGTTTTGTCGTTTCCCTCATTTTGCTTTGTCATCGGTTGAGGTACAGATATTCTGACCTTTCAGTAAGGTTTTTCATGACTCATGATCCATTTTCTCTACCCCTACTCTAACTTCTGATCTTGGTTCTTCTGATGTCCCTGGTTCATTGATATGATGTTTGGTATGAAAACCTTTGAAAATATAATTTGATGATATGAGACAAACCATGTGGAAATGATTTCTTTAAACATGATATCAGACTTGTTTGAAAAGGAAATTTAAATAACTCCTGCTAAAAACATTTTAGAGAAACACCTTTATGAAAATCATGTTTTTAAACGAAATGAAAAACCTCCAAATGTGTTTCCTTATAAAAACTTTCACACTTGTAAACCTTGAACCATTGATTTGAACCTTGCTACCTTTATTCTGATATTTTCCTTTGTTTAGGATTCCCTATGCCATTGCTATGAAACCCCATTTTATTTTCTGAACCTTTTCTGTTATGAACCTTTGCTATCTGAACTTTCTGATTTTGAACCTTCTGATTTGGACCTTTTGATATGACTATATGATATGGACTTCTGATATGATCTAATTATGATGACTTATGATCTGTGTCATTTTATGACATTCTGTTGACCTATTATGTTTGACCTATTCTGTTTGACCTATTCCGTTTGACCTATTCTAGTTTGACACCCGAGCCAAATTTATTTCACTAGGCATGGGGGTTCCATGTCCGTGTCAGGGATGCACCCCTGGCATGACTCCAGGGCAGTGGAGTGATGTTCTGCCACGTCCCCTTATCTGTTATCTGTTATGAGCTCAATTATCTGTTTATTATGGCCAATATTATTTCTGTGGGGGCGTATGGATGCATCCTAGATCTGTTTATGTTATCTGTTATCTGTTATCTGGTGAATGTGGCTGTGTGTGCATTACACGTCCTTCACAACCCATTGAGGTCACCCCTCTGTTTACATATGATATTTTGAGGTCTCCCCTCATTATGACTATGATTATGTTTATGATGAAGGCATTTATGAAGGCATTATTATATCTGTTTCTGGGCTCGTGGTTGATGACTAACCCTTACCTTATCTCTTATTACTATTTCATATTTTCCTTTGATTACATTCTGTTATTTCCTTTATACCTTATTCAGTATTCATCTCTGTTTCATATTACTTTGTTGTTATATTTGTTCACTGGGCTTTTTAAGCTCAGCCGCGTTTTCTTTCTCCCGCGGCAGGTTTTAAAAGGAAGCTGGGTTATGGGTGAAGAGTGTAAATAGGAGCTTTTGGAGAGGAATTGCTTGATGAGTTAATAGTGGTTCTGAAGATGCTTTAGATTAGTCATTTTGTACTTAGTTGATATTGTATTTCTTTATCATGGAACCTTTTGTAACCCTTGTATCTATTTGTATTATTAAAGTTTATGCTTGTGTTTGTTCTGATTGACACCATGAATGTGACATTTTAGCCCTTGTCGGGTTGGGGTGTTACACATCTTCAGGATGCTTGGAGCGAGTCTATGTTGAAAGGTTCACCATTCAGTGAGGCGGAACTCGGTGAGTGGAATCTAAGCCAAGAAGAAGATGATAGGTTCAGTGAGGATGACAATAACTCACTGAACCCCCAGGACTCCTCAACAACTATTACATACTGAAGACTGAAGTATGGGCGGGACAAGGCGGGAAAAGTTTGAACGTATCAACAGGTGACCTCATCTACCTGAAGTCAAACTTTCCCTGAAAGGCATCATGTCAGGATGGTGTCATTACTGTGCACTAGAAAGGCACATTGTCTTTTACCCAAAATAGTCTATTGTAATAGAGACAAAATACCTAAGTATTTTGTCTCTACTAGTTAGGTCATCTTTTTGTCTTTATCAGTAAATTTGTAAATTACTTGTGTATAAATAGGCAGCATAAGTGAGGAGTAAAAGTTGACAAATTTGTGCATTTAATGCGAAGCATTCACAAACTACTTTTACTCCTCCAAAGAACAACACAGTCCCTGAGATAGCTCAGTGCGACCTTATAGTGTCACTCAACGTAGTTTGAGTTTAGAGAGGAGTCCACACCATACTTGTCATTTCAATCCCAAGTGTTATTCCGCAAACACTTGGGTATAATTCTTTTGATTAACTTCTAATAAGAATTAAACGTTGAAAATATCGTGTCTCTTTTCTTTACGTTTTATCTTTGTTGTTAATCTTATATATCTGAGTTAGAAGTCATAGAACTTGGTTAGGTTAACTCTTTAGTAAACTATTAACTTAGTAAACGGGACCAACACATCTTGAAAAAAGTCTCTACACATATACTCTTTTAATGTCAATAAACTATTGTTGTATATTTGGGCCTCACCATCATACTAACCACCCAAAAATTTACACAATCATTTTCGCACGGGTCCTAAGGCAGCCCAAGTTATTTATGATGAAAATTAATGGGAAACATAGTTTTTGACTCGACCTCAATTAAAACTGATAGAAATAAAGGCACCAACATTTTTCATGCCATGCTAACAAAAGTTGTGGTAAAATCACAACTTAGGAACTTATTGTCAATAAACTATTTTAAATGTGTGTCATGCTTAGAAAATGTGTGATACCATCACAATTTAGATATATAATGATGAAAATAAGTGAAAAAGCTTACATGTCAATAAACTATTTTAAATGTGTGTCATGCTTAGAAAAGTTGTGATACAATCACAACTTAGATATATAATGACGAAAATATATGCCGAAGATTACATATTAGTTTTATATCAAAATAAATGGATGTTACAATTTTGAGAATGAATACAAAAGCTAAACTTTATAAATAACTACTAATATGTCATAAAAAGTTTAAATATAATGTTACAATCTTGAGAATAAATACAGTATAAACTTTATAAATAACTACTAATATGTCATAAAAAGTTTAAATATAAAATTTTCCGATCAACTAAGGCCATACTTACAAAAGTCTTATAACGAAAAAAATTACTTCACATTACACTATGACCAATTAGATAAAGCCCGTGTGCAACGCACGAGTCTGAATTACTCGTTATTATTAATTTTAACTTTTATGCCAAACCTACTAAACAAACAACTTTTATAATCTAAAGGGCAAATTGCACAAAAGTGTATCCAACTTAGCATCAATGTTAATTTAAGGCACTCTACTTTTTTTCTTCAATTTAGTGTACTCAACTTATTTTTTATTGCAGTATAAGACATACAATGGGTTTCTTAGTTATCTTCTAATGAAAATATTACTTGTTCCGTCTCAATGGTTTATCCCAAATAACACATGTAGTCCCTAATTCAATTTAATTACGTGAGACATACGTTTTAGTCCATTCTTTTAAGTTTTCATACGTTTTGTCCATAGTTTTACGCTTTCATCAGTTTTTTACGTTTTCAACTGTTTTTTTACGTTTTCATCCATATTCTAAAGTTTCACCCTCCTTCTTAAGTTTTCGTCCGCTTTTTTATGTTTTCATCCTTTTTAACGTTTTCAACTGTTTTTTAACGCTTTTTGTCTTTTTTCTTTTTTACGTTTTCGTCTGTTAATGTTTTCGTCCATTTTTTAACGTTGTCGTCCATTTTTTTGGTCTTTTTTTCAAGTTTTCGTCCATTTTTTTACGTTTTCGTCTATTTTTTTACATTTTTGTCCGTCTTTTTTACGTTTTCGTTCATTTTTTACATTTTCGACTGTTTTTTTAACATTTTCGTCTGTTTTTATTTTAAGTTTTTGTCCGTTCTTTACAATTTTTGTCTGTTTTTTTCGCGTTTTCGTCTTTTTTATGTTTTCGTTCGTTTTTTATATTTTCGCCTATTTTTTAATGTTTTCGTTCATTTTCTTGCGTTTTCATATAAAAATTGATGAAAACATATAAAAATCGACTAAACGTAAAAAAGGACGAAAACGTAAATATAGGTCGAAAACGCCAGACAATGGACGAAAACGTAAAAAGACAGATGAAAACGTAAAAAAATGGATGAAAACGTAAAAAAATGGATGAATACGTAAAAAACGGACGAAAACGGAAAAAGTGGGCGAAAACGTAAAAAAAGAAAGACGAAAACGTAAAAAATTTGACAAAAACGTAAAAAAAAAATAGTCAAAAACGTAAAAAAGAAGACGAAACGTAAAAAACGAATGAAAACGTAAAAAGGTAGGCGAAACCGTAAGAAAAAGGACGAAAACATAAAAAACTTTAAAAATAATCATAAAAAATGGAACAAAATCGTAAAAAAAGAAGACGAAAACGTAAAAAAATGGACCAAAACGTAAAAAAGCGGATGAAAACTTAAGAAAACGGATGAAAACGTAAAAAAGCGGTCAAAAACGTAAAAAAACTGACGAAAACATAAAAAGAATGGAAAAACTTATGAAAATGTATAAAAACGGACTAAAACGTATGTTTGGCGTAACTAAAAAGAAATAGGGACTACGAGTGTTATTTGAGATAAACTATAGGGAAAAAACATGTAATTTTTCGTTAAAATATAACTGGGAAACCCGTTATATGTCTTGCATTGTAATAAAAAATAAGTTAAGTATACTAAATTTAAGAAGGAAAAAAAAAAAGTAGAGTACTTTAAATTAAAATTGACGCTAAGTTGAATACACTTTTATGCAATTTACCCAAATTTAAATTCAACTCAAAATCAAATCCAAATCCAAAATCATTAATAAACTAAAGGGATTCTAAGGGTGGTCGCAGTGGTCACTCATAAAATCCCACATACCTCCCAATCAATCAATAATATCATTCCCTAGAGTTTTGTATTTATAAAGGATTTTTTTTTTTTTTTTTTCACATTTAGTGTCCAACGTTCAAATAATAACGTTTCACTCCAACTCCAACGTTCGAATATGTTTCAAACCGTGGAAATGTTTATCACCGCTAGACCATGCCGTTGGACCAAACCGCTGGGGTGGCGGCGGTATTCCCTGGCGGTTTGGGGCAAACCGATGCCCACCCCGCTCCCATTGCCACCACCCTAATATTTTAATGGGCAAGCATGACAACATTTAAGACTAGTGTAAAACAAATTCTAAAATTTCAAACACTTGAAAGAACGGACGGGATTCCACTAATCATCCACGTGTCAAATCATAATTAGACACTAAGCTCCCGTCAGTCACACTGCTGTCAATTTAAACTTTCCTTACACACATGCATATATAAACACACTTGTAACTGATTACTGTCATTCTGTTGAACTTCCAGTAACAAATCAGCGATCGGAGATGAAGATCAACGTGAAAACAGTCGCAGGCACATGCTTTAAAATCGAAGCTAAACGTGACGACATCGTAACGCTTCTGATCTTTATCTTTGTTTATACATAATCAATTTCGTATATTTGTGTATTGATATAGTAATTATGAATTATAGACAGTACAGTTTTTGAGTGACGTCACTATTGATTAAGAGTGTGTTTTGTTGAATGTATCATTTGTGTTGTTGTTCACATTTACGTGAATCAAATGATAGAGTTAGGGTTATGGCAATTTGCTAATATTTTTGTATCTGGCTGTTATCGATCGAGGTGAATGTAGTTAGTTGTTAGCTGTAGTTAGCTGTTATCGAGGTGAATGTAGTTAGTTGTTATCGAGGTGAATGTAGTTAGTTGTTAGTAGTATGTTGCGTTCAGATTATACCGAATTCCAAGTTGTGATGTGTGAATTTGACCTAAATTAAGGTCAAATACTCTGTTTCTGCGCCGAGAATGACGTGTGAACTTGTTTACTGTGAGAAGAGTTATTGGTAAAAATTGTCTGACTCTTTGACACTAAATTAAATACTTCTGGTATTAGTTGATTTTTTCAGTATGCAAGTAAATTGGGAATTAGTGTGGATTGTTGGTCAATAAGTTGGTGAAGTGTGGTAATAGTGGTAACTGCTGTGAAGAATAAGGGCTATATCCACAAAAAGGTGTAGATTGGCGCAAACACCCTGACCCCGGGTGCCTTTTTATGGGTTTCGAACCTGAGTCTATTGACTCAAGAATGAAAGCCCACCCGCTGAACCAATGCCCCAGTGGTATAAGGGCTACATAGGTTATAGAACATTAAGCTTTAGAAACAAGTAAGTGATCATAGATAAGAGACCTTTATCGCACCTGACAGGATAATGCATTAAAAGGCCAATACCAGATTACTTGCAAACCATAAATTCTAACTTCAAACTTTGGTGCTTATAGTGAACACGATAATTTAAAGGACAAGTACATAGACACAACACTGAGACAGTTTGGGTTTTTGAAGGTGCAGCTTCGATTCATCGATTGTACCCAACTATGCCAAAGTTTCGACCATGAACATGAAATGATATATACATTGCATTGTATTCTTGTTTATTGACTTGTACTGCTTTCATTGTTTTAACATGGCCTGAAGACTCTCTTCATTGTTCCTTTCAGGTTGCTGATGTCAAGAAAAACATAGAGACGGTTCAGGGACCAAATGTTTACCCAGCTGCACAACAAGTGCTTCTACATCAGGGAAATATTCTCAAGGATGAAACAACAATGGAGGAGAACAAAATTACTGAAAATAGTTCTATGGTCATTCTGTTACGTAAGGTACAAGTTTGTGGTATTGTACATCAAATGTTTCTTTCATATTGATTATATGTAGATAAGTCAGTTACACCACTGACATAGTATGTGTTCTTTTAATTGCAGACTAAGAGTTCAGCAAGTGGATCATCAACCACCTCTGCTGCCCCTGCTAATGTGGTTAGTATAAAAGCACTTTATTATCTTTTTTTCTTTTATTATTTAGAATGCCACATTGCCACGCATATATTAAGATACTTATTTGTCTTGGTCAAGTTATCAAATGATAAAGTACCATCTGATTAAGAAAAGAGAGAATGACATGCTGATCTTACTGCAGTCTGGTATTTAAACTAGTAAGCATCTGGCACCCAAAAGAAACTAGGGTTGGTACTACCCTTAATATCTTACAGCTTCAGTCAAAGAGGTTTATGATTCTTGTGTCTCTATGCTGGCAAGATTGAAACACCAAATGTGTAGTATCTTAAGCCTATGTATTTATGTATGTAATGGTCAAATCAGAACTCTCTTAAAATAGTTTCGTTGAATTTCTTCCAATTTGACCAGTTTAGCTTACTATATAATTACATAAATATACCTATGTTATAGGGCTATCCCGGAAGAACTGATTATATATAAACTTGTTTATCCACCTGCTACTAATCAAGGGTTTATCCATTTAGGCTCAACCGGCAAATTCTATAACTCCTTCAACACAGCCTTCACCAGCATCTCATTTTGTGTGGTGAGTTATTTGCATCCTTTCATTGATGGTTCTTTTTAAAATAACTATAATTTCTCGCTTACTTTGCATTTTTATGGTTAATTAGTAGCCTTTTTTTTTTTTTTTTTTTTTTTTTTTTTTTATCATGCAGCTCAGAACCAGTTACTGAATCTATTCATGCTTCTGTTTCAGTCCCCGTTATTTCTCCTTCCTAGTAAGTACAAATCATACTTTTCCTTTTTCTATAAAAGCAGCACTGATTATTTTAGAGACCAGTTCTAGTCTCTTTTTGTGACATCTTTGTTAAAATAAGTTTTATGAGAATTGGCTCTGCAAATATAACTTCTTTTTGTTTGGAAGCAGTGCAGCAACAAACCTTCATGGTCAAGGAGAGTCTTATAAGGCTGTAGGAACTGATGTAGAGTCTAATATCCAACATCTTCTTTATTTGGGTAAAGGAAATTGGGATCGAGAAACGGTCACTCATGCACTTCATGCTACATCTAACGATCGAAGGAAAGCTGTACAATACATCTTGTTTGTGAGTTGGCTTCCTTTTTTTAGTTCCTAACTTCCTATCATATATTACTTGATACTAGTTGATCTCGTTTAATAGAACGCTGGCCAATAAATATGAACGTATCCATATTTGTATTAGTTCGGAAACTACCTTAATTAAAAAAATGCACAATGTTGCCTTCAGTAAAATTGGACAAAACATTGACTAAGTTGATTTAATTCGCATGAGAGGGCTTGGGTGCAAACCCCAGAGTGTTCTATGACAAGGTCAAAAAAGGTCAGCAGAAACAGAATTGGAGATAGATATCATTCCGTTCATCTTTCCATAGAAATTGGAGATGGTGACCAAATAACTAGACATGTCCCCATAAAACATTGAATCTCCACCATATCATAAGTTTTGTTTTGCAATGTAGTACTATTCCGTTGTGTGCCAATATGACAGTTTAAGCAATCAAAAAACAAAATCATGCAGGGTGATCTTGAGGAAGATGAAATTCCACCTGAAGATCGAACTCCAGCTCCTGCTTTTGCTTTCGCTTACCAACCAATAGCGGCCTCTGGTGGTCCAAATGCATCCCCTCTTGATCTTTTCCCTCAGGTAAAATGTTTTTATAAAGTAATTAACAATTGAATTATGCGATGTTGGTTTATTATAATTCATGGTACATGGGCTGACAATTTGCTATCTAAATATATAGAGGGCTTCAAATGTTGATTCAGAAGCAAGAGCGTGTATCATACAGTCTTGGAGAAATAGTGAACGCGTAAGTGGACTGCTTGTACTTGGATTCTCAAATTTTCTATAATAGTAACTATCCGTATCTAACTTTATATACATATTTATTCAGTTCCAAGCTTTCCGGACCATGGTCCAAGCCAATCCTCGTCGCTTGCTGGTAATTGTGTTAGTTTTTACCTGCTAAAGTTATTTTATCACTCCATGCATTTCAAATGACTAACCTCTTTAGTCTTTTGCTAAAGTTAAAAAAATTGGTTGATATTTTAGTATGTGCTAGTATAAGCTAACATAAAGTTGTAGTTTTTTTGTATGAATGGAAGGAAGTTTTATAAATATGCAAATATTACATTATCATTTTCCTGATATCCATTGATAAAATTCCATGGTAAACCTTTTTTTGACAAAACAAATAAAGGATATGAATATATGCTTCATTCTCTTCTGTTCTGTTTAAACTCTTCTTCCTCATGTCAAAGAGACTTATATACCTATACAATGTAGCCACTTTCATGATAGCAATGGAAGGTTTAACTTTAAGACTCGTTAACCTGAGTCTTATTTATTTGTATAGAAATTTTTTGGACTGCCTATAGAGTAGCTGATTTGATTTAACCGTAGAAGGAAAAAAATAAGAGTTACGCTAAAATATTGGAAAAACCACTCTTTACCAGTTTGGTTAGAGATAACCAAAAGTGAAAACAGAGGTAGCGATTTCAAGTTTTCAACTAATTTACTTATGAAGTGGTCTCTTTGGTTTATATAGTCTCAAACAAATCACAGATAACAAATGGAAGGTTTTACCTAATAGGGAACCGTGTCAAATGGGTTGAATGAATTGAAAGACGTCTGAAGTGTAATTTGAAGGCATACAACCTCCTAAATTGCTTAACATTAAGACTCCGATGATTGTTATTATAATATGATTTTTTCAAATAACGTTTTTACATATAGTATTTCTATAATAAATGACAAAATTCTACCTCCAACGGCATGACAAATACTGGCATTTGCAGCCTATGCTTCAAGATCTGAGTAAAGTAAACCGGGGCCTCCTGCGAGTTATTCAAGAGAATCTGATTGACTTTGTACTCTTGTTAAACGAACCTGTTGAAAGAGAGGGGTGAGTTTACTTATTACAATAATTCACAAGTTTTGCTTTCATTCTGGCTTGATTATACTTTTGATACATTAAATGTTGTGATGTGTAACAACTATAAATTAGGAACGTGCCGCGAAAACTGGCGGAATCAATGGTGACAGAGTCTATGAGCATAACACGTGAAGAGAATGAAGCAATTGAGCATGTAAGCTTGCTGACTTATAGCTGTGGCTGATCGTAATACTTTCTACGAATGTGGCAATGCCAACCCATCTTCTTATAAATGGGTCATTAGAATTAGATCTTATTGCATATTATGGTATATATCACATATTGTTTTTATATATAAACCTAGTTTTTAGCTTAATGATATGTTTTAAAGTTGATTTTATGATACTTTTAACTGGCTGAAATAGCTAATGGGTCGAAGAATACTATTACCATTACTCCCTCTGAAGGAAACACAATGCTTCACTAGTTCTATTTATTCTTTTTAGTTAAATTTTGTGTCATCATGTATATGGAAATCAGTTACACCACTGACATATTATGAGGATTGAGGTCTATCAGTTGTAGACTAAGAGTTCAGCAAGTGGATCATCAACCGCCTTGGGTATTCCTGCTAATGTGGTTAGTGTTAGAAAGTGACTTCAACTCTAGAGTTTGTTTGGTAAATTTGGTTTTGGATAGATATTACTTTTATTTGAGTTGGTTTAGGATTTGGTTGTTTTAGGTCATTGGTTTCTTATAAATAGAGGTCAATGGCATTAGAATTCTTTGTACCTTTGAATTAGAAGTTTGTAATTGGCACCTTTGAATTTGGTTTTGTAATTTGTTTGGCAATTTAAAATAAAGCTTCCGCTTTTTTTGTCGATTTTGTTATTTGTTCGTCTTTTGATTACACCAACAAGTATAAAGCTACTTGTTAATATCTTATGGTTTAGAATGTCACAGATATATTAAGAAACTATTATGTCTTAGTTAAGTTCTTAAATTATATGGTACTATATGTCTAAGAAAAGAAAGAATGACATGATCATATCATGTGTAGATCAGGCTCAGTGGCTTAGTGGCTGTGTAGCCTGACCATACTGAGATGGATTACATTTATCTATTTCTACTAGAATCCTTTGGTATAATTTGGGTACATAAGAATGGGAAGCAGTTTCTAGAGGAGAATATAAAATTCTAAGCAATAAAAAAAACAACTGTCATACAGGGTAGATGAAGTTGCGATGTCACCTGTGGTAAAACAAAATTCATAAATTACATAAAAATTTGATGTAATTACCTTGAAGTTGATTTTTATCCTTCATGGTACATTGGGTGACAATTTACTATATGCATATATAGGGCCTTCAGAATGTTGATTCAAATGCAAGAGCTCATATCATGGATTTCCTTAGAAATGATCAAGATGTAAGTGGAGTGATTTTTCTTTTATTTTCAAAATTTCTACAACAGTGGCTATTTTGTAGTTCTAACTTTGTGTATTCAGTTCCGAGCTGTCCAAACCACACTCGAAGCCTATCCAGAGATCTTGCAGGTAATTTTGTTACTTCTTGCCAGATAAAGTTATTCTATCATAGCTCCATGCATAGAGTTGTAACTTTATCTGGTCTAACAGTGAAAATGGTCAAATTGAGAGAAAATATGTAAAAGTATTGGAAAACCCACTCTTGACAAAAGTAATTTTTTTGAACATATCTTGACAATATTAATACAAGAACCAAAAGTGAAGATAGACATAAGCAATTTCAACCAACTTACTTATGAACTGGTATGTTTGGGTTATATTTTATCTCAAACAGATCGTAATACCAAATGTAAAATTTACGTAAAGGGACACCACATCAAATGGGTTGAACGAGTGACTTCAGAAGTGCATTTTTAGTGCATAGAATCTCCTATATTGTTTAACTTTAAGAACCGGTCAGGGTTCTTAACTGGACTGTTTTTGTAATCAAATTTTTAAACACTAATTGTGCATAAAAATGGATAAATATATTTCTCCAGATGGATATGACAAATATTTGTATTTGCAGCCAATGCTTCATGAACTAGGGAAGAAAAAACCTGACTTCTTGCGGTTTATCCTTGAAAATCAGACTGAATTCTTAAGCATGATAAACGAGCCTGTTGAAAGCCATGAGTGAGTTATCACGACTTTCCATACTTTTAACTTTCATTAATTCAGCCTTGATTACATGTTTGATGCATTAATTGCTGTGATATTTAAAAACCGTGAAATCAGGAACGTGCAAGAACAACTACCTGAAGCAATGCCAACAGAGTATATGAGCAGCATTACACCTGAAGAGTATAAAGCAGTCGAGCGTGTAAGCTTGCTTGACTTGTTATCCGTGATTGATTCTATAACTTCTTCCTTAAGGTGGCCATTTCGACCCATTCACTTATAAATGGGTCGTCAGGGTCATACTTGGGATTTAATCAAAACTTGAAAGTCATATAGTTATAAAGTGTATCAAATACATAAAGAAAAAACCCCATATATTGCTTAGTCATCAAAAGGTTAGATTTTTTATTTTAATAAATATACAGATTTACATATTTAGTGCATTGTATATCTATAAAACCCAGAATACTGAATTTAAAAGAAAAACGTATCTGGCGGTTGACCCAACTCGAGTACCCGACCCAACGCGTTTTAACTCATAACATCAGAAAAATTATAAGTTATTTATTATATATGAATGCTTGGTTGTGTTTTGAGTTGGGTTGTTGAAAACTTGTTTTGTGTGTCAGCTTGAGGCGATGGGCTTTGACAGATCATTGGTAATGGAAGTATATTTGGGGTGCTACAAGGATCATGAAGTTGCAGCTAACTTTCTTTTGGATCACATGGGCGAATTTGAAGATAGACATTGAGGGCTGTGAATATCAGATTGTTGCATCTTTCGTAGATATTTTGATATTTTACTTGAAGATAGACATTGAGGTCTGTGAATATCAGATTGTTCCATCTTTCCTAGATATTTTGATATTTTACTTTGACTGACATAGATTCCTACAAAAAATGGTTTTAGTTCATGATTGAGTAAAGATTTCCTTTTGATGTGGTTTAGATGTTATATACTGTAGTTGGATATCACTGAAAGTTTTGCGATACCACTAGGCACACATAGTCATGATGTAAACTAATCAGATTTGGATTGAAGTTTTTCTGCAGTTGTAAGTTTGTGACCATGAGAAGATGTTAATACTTGGAAAGTTTTGTACCTCTGTTGAATGATTGTTATGTTTGGCTGCATAATCTGCATTGGCTCTTTTGTTTTGTTTATTTTTTTATTTATTATACTAGTATTTTCTTTATCAAGCATGTATCAAATCATGTTTTGTGAAATTATTTTTTTCCCCAAATGAATAAGATCACATTTTGTAATCAAATTCTCATCCACACTAAAATTTTATTTAATGTTAAATTTACCTTTTTAGTCATTTTGTATAATGTAAGTTGGTGTAGTTAGATGTTATCCGGATTGGTGGGGAAAAAAAATAAAAAATTGTTAGATGGTATCCAATCGTGATGTTCAAGCTTGTTTTGTGCAGCTTGTGGCCATGGGTTTTGACATACCAATCGTGATGGACACGACACATACCTCGAGTGCAACAAGGATGAGGAGCTAACAGCAAATTGGCTTTGGGAACAGAGGCTCGAGTTTGAAGATTAACATTGAGGATTGTGAATATTGGTTGTTCAGTTGTGGATATCAGATGGCTCAAATGTGAATATCAAGTTGTTCTACTTTTTCTAGAATTCTTTTGGTTGAAAATTAGACTGTCATGGAATCCTACAAAACAATGGGTTTAGTTCACGGTTGAGTATAGATTTGTTGGATCGATGTGCTTTAGATGTTATGTAGTAGGATATCATTAAAAGTTTGGCAACCCTGCAATACGAAAGTGGATCAATAGATCAGATATTTTTGATGTGCTGGATCTTATAATAGGATCAGAATTAAAACTAGACAACCCATTGACTGGTATCAGAATTATAAACTTGAAATGATAACTTTTTTTATCAACCGGCGCTACACATGACAGTAAATTTTTATCATTACAACAATATAACCATGAGATGATGTTAATAGTTGAGAAATTTCACGCCAGTTTTGAATGATTGTTCTGTTCTTTACCCAAATATAAAATAA
>JARVZY010001884.1:0-226000 GCA_030686995.1 Artemisia argyi
ATACTAACAGTTACCACTGATAAGCATGGATATTACAACTGCTGAAAAATGCACTAGCAGTTGAAACACATTACCACTGCTAGTACATATCATTACCACTGCTATAGGATAATTGTTAGGAAACATGTGTATAGATAAGTATAGAAAAGATCTTGTGTATATTCTATTATTAGATGCTTATAATTATCTTGTAAAGGACTCCTTGTGTCCTATAAAAGGAGATCGTAGGTTTAGGTTTACATACGTATCAATTTAGAGAGCTTCAAGGTGTAACCCTAGTGATATTCTAGATCACTCGTATTATTATCATTAATAATATTGGAGCTAATAGTTTGGTTAAGTATTCTGTATTCATACAACATTGTTCATTCATATACAACTCACAATCAAACTCACATACAAACCTTCTAAGTATTAATAAGTATATTCCGCATACTTGTTAGTATTATTCAAAGTATCATTATAACACAAGTCGTATGTTGAGATCCATCAAGTGGTATCAGAGACAGGTTTCTAATACTTTGAGTTAGAAGATCCGAAGTTTACTCATTCTCACAAGATTCAATGGAGATGGAGAACAGTCAGTCCAACATTGCTGCTAAGCTTCCTAAGCTTAAACTGAATGATTATGAGATGTGGAGTATAATGATTGAATAGTTCTTCTTGGTGCAATACTATGCACTTTGGGAAATCATTATGCATGGAGACTCTTTCAAGCCAAGTACTTCCACAGAAACTATTGATGGCAAGGAAGTGCAGAAGGTGAATACATGTCTAGTTACATCTGATGAGAGACTCCAGAAGAAGAATGGTCTGAAAGCTAGAAGTTTGTTGCTAATGACCCTTCCTAGGGATCAGATCTTAGCTTTTAGTAGGTACAAGACTGCAAAGACTTTATTTGAAGAGATCTGCAATGTTTTTGATGGTAATGATTCTACCAAGAAGATACAGAAGACCTTGTTGAAACAAACCTATGAAAATTTTTGTTCAACAAGTAATGAATCCATTGACAGCATCTTCACTACGCTTCAAAAGATTGTAACTCAACTCACAGTGTTTGGAATTGAGGTAGAAAAGGAAGACATCAATTTGAAGTTCTTAAGAAGTCTATCTCCTGAGTTTCATAAAAATGTTGCAGTTTATGAAGACAAGCCTCAATTAGAAAATATGAAGCTCAATGATTTGTACAATAACTTTAAAGTTATTGAACAAAGGTTGAAGAAGACTGGTAAGCTAAGTACAAGTTTAGGGAACTTAGCTCTTATCTCATCATCTGATGCTGATAGTGATGATGAAGAGGATGCTGCTCACATTGTTGTTTCCACTGGTAGTGGAAGTGTTACCACTACTAGTTCTAAGAAGCAGATTGCTGGTCTTGGAGATTCTACATTCTATGCCTATCTCTCAAGTCAAGTAAATGCTTCAATTCTGACACATGAAGACTTGGATCAAGGTGATGAAGATGACATGGAAGAGATGGATATAAAATGGCAAGTTGCATTGCTGAGTTTAAAGGCAAAGAAATTCTGGAAGAGAACTAGAAGAAAGATCATTATCAATGGTAATGAGACTGCAGGCTTTGACAAAAAGAAGGTGAAGTGTTACAACTGTCACAAGATGGGACACTTTGCCACGGAATGCAGGAAGCCAAAGAAGCCAGATAATAGGTCTACTTGGTATAATCAGGATAAGAAGAAGGAGCCTACAGTTGAAGAACCAAAAGTTCTATTGGCCATTCATGGTGTGAGCTATGATACCACTTGTTATGACCAAGAAACACGTTCGGGAGGTCGTGGTTGATGGAAATACATGATTATTCTAGAGAGAGAAAGTAGAAAGAGAGAGTTGGAGAGCACTATGTGAAATAAAACATTGATTAGAATGAACTCCCACCCTTCCTAACAAGCTTAGGAGCGTATTTATAGTTTTTACATTTGCCACCATGGGCTTTCTCTTGGGCCTTCTTTTGGGCCAAGCCATTAAGGCTTTTACATAAACATAATGGACTAGCATTTCACTAACTATTACATGAATATATTTAATTAGCTATTTGACTCAATAATGATCATCACTTTTAATTCTAACAATCTCCCCCTAAGGGACGATCATTGAGATCTCCCTTTGATTACATAAATGATCGACACTTCTAATGCTAACAATCTCCCCCTAAGGGTGGTCATTGCGATCTCTCTTTTGTGACCTTGATCTTTGATCTTTGAAGCTTGTTCTCTTTGAACTTTGAGTCTTGTTGTGTAATAGTTTTACTAGTTTCTTTGTTCCAATCATGCTTTGTGATCTTTCTTGCCTTTGATCAAAATCTTTACTCTATTGTCTTTACGTCTTTTCCATCATGCTCATACTTTGTTTGACTTTGAATCTTTAGGAAGTTCTCTTTTCTTTGACTTTAATCTTTGTTTCTTTAGTTTGAAGATTCTTTGACTTTGACTTAGAAACGTTCTTAACTTTGCTTTGCTTAGATCTTTGAAGAGAGCTTTGTAGGGTATAAGCATGTGGATCTTTGAGTGATGGTAACAGTGTTTCTCCAAGGAACATTCATGAGTACCTGCATAGTTAGCAATAAAGTATCCGGTACTTACAGGTTCAGAATTAGAGATCATCAACAGCATAGTGTGAAGACTTCTTCTAACCCTTACCAAGGCCGTTCCCATTTCGGATACTCCCGAGAGAGCTTACGAGAGCTACTAAGTAGATCAACGAATGGGTGAGTCGATGGAAATCACCCCACGACTGTAGACTGTTTTGGAACATAGTAACCATCATGATAGATAAGGCAAGATCCGTAGATCTCATAAAGACTCTTACAAATTGTGTCCTTTTTGGTGAACACAAGTGTATTCATAGGAAGTGTATCCTAAGAGATCTTTTAATGAATCTCATGGCTCTAGACTCGATAAGTGCATAATTTGGTTTCCTATGCGGAGACTAGGGAGAGGTCTCCTACTTCAATATCAACCATCTCTAAGAGATAAGTTGATAGATTACACCGGTTCCCCGTAAGAATGAAACAAGCTCTTTTGAGAGAACTTGAGTGGCTAGAAGGTTAAGTGCAGTGCGTCACTTGGTCCATGACGTCTTTATCTTCAATACCGGTGTCACCTTGGTAACAACTAGTAGCATATGAATTGAACCCGGTGTCTGCCCTAAGGTTGAACATTTGGAGGGCTATTTCTTTTCACCCTTTTCATAACTTTTCTTTTTAATTCTTCCACCCCTTCTTTCTCCTTTCATTCTTTTCTGATTTTTTCAAATCATACCTAAGGACTTCTAATTCTATTCTATTTGAATTGTCCTTGGGTAGATCCCTCCGGCTCTGGCGGATCATAGGACGGTTTTTCCTAACCTTAGTCACCTTATAACTTCATGACTACCCTATTGTTGAAATCAAACCATTTGTGAAAATCTTCTCAAAGTGTTTATGATCATGAAACATATTTTGTTAACACTTTGAGAGTTTTGATTTCCTTTTGAAGGACTCCCCTTCACATATGCTCATGTATATTTTAGGAAATTTGCGCATGCGGGAGGAGTTTGCACTTTTGAATTGATCCACTTTCAATGAACACAATCGATTAGAGACATGCTTACATCACTAGTTAGACTAGCTTTAAGTTATTACCCGGCCTGGTCAAGTCCACAGAAAGTTTCTCAAAACGGTACATTTCTACCAAGACAATTCCTTTTCGAGACACGCTTACGTGGCTAGTTAAAGAGTTCCATTGTCAGCTTTTAGGTGACAACTAGCTCAAGTAACTAACTTGATGTTATTACCCGTCGAGGATAATTCTTTTTGATTACTAACTTTTGTTGTTTCGTCAATTCTTGGGTCATTTCTGAGTCGAGCTCGCACGAGATTCAGCCACAATCTTAAACACATTGATCACATTTTAATCACGTCTTCTCCCCCTCAAAAATAGCATATCCATGGTATTTTTTATACCAATTGATTAAAACCTTTTCTTTTTGGATAGCATATGGGAGAAACGGATGTTTGTAAATTCCGAATTAGTTTCTTTTAAGCATGATCTTTTTGGAAATTCTTTTTATTACTCCCCCTCAAAAATAGAACATTTTGATTAAATTAAGCAATTAAAGGATTTGAGGGAGTAATATCTTGAGCTACATCGTGAAAAGTTTTGAAAACCTTTTGAAACATTTTTCAAAATTTTGCTAAAAAAATTAAGGAGTCTTTGATAAGCGTTTTTGGTGAGAAGTCTTCTTATCTTTTAGGATTGTCGCACATAAACGTACAACAGGGTCCTTTCTTTGAAAATCACGGGTTATACACTGTTATGTGTGCATAACCATAATATGTTTAGGATAAGTGCTCAAAAAATATTTAAAACCTTTGTTTAAACTTAAGCACTTTCCTTTCTTTGAAGAACGAGTCCTTAGTTGAAATACTAAGAATTCATAATGTTGAAGTTCGAGACCTTAGCAGAAGTACTAAGAAGTCATTAATGTTTTTGGATTAGACAACAACTTTTGGAACCCATTTAAGCACGGTGCCAACGGGTTTACCATATTTTGAAATCCATTTGAAAGTTGTGTCAATCCGAGACAAAGAAGTTGAATTCCAACGAGGACTGAAAACCTGTGTTTCATTTTGAAATAAAGCTCGTGGAATCAACGGTGATTTAAAACTCTTTTGCTTTTGAAAGTTGTTTGAGAAACTCTGTATCTCTCTTGGTGTTTTAAAACATGAATAAGAAGTTTTCCATCCATTGTTGAAACTCGGTGTTTCATTTCAAAAATTCATTTTTGAGATGAATGGAAACCTTCCAGAATTAAGATTTTTCAAAGCATAGCCATTCTTTTGTTGTAGCGGAAGCATTTCAGAGTATGAATATTTCAAATGTTTTGAACGGCTTTGCTTTGGTTTCAACACTGGCTTTACCGGAGTAAAACGAGATTATGGAGTTTGAAAACCGTGATTATTTTCTTTATGAGCACTTGTTGTTGAAACCTTTTGAGGAGTAAATGTTTCAGAAAAATTAGGTCTCTTTGAAACCTTCCTTTCTTTTTGCAAAGAATATATGGTAAATTGAGAAACCCTTTTTGAAAATGGTTTTGAAGATTCACCTGTGTAAACCTTTTTTGAAACACTTACTTTTGGTTTAGACTCGTTTGAAACTTGAGATTTTCCTTTTGACCGGTTAAGAACATCAAACTTTGCTTTTAAGGCATTGTATGACATTCTCAAATCATTGTATTCTTTTTGAAGAGAAGGATGATATGATGATGCCAGTTTTTCTTGCAAACAAGCATTTTGATTTTCAAGATGTGCAAAATATTTTTCATATTTGTCCGTTTCGATTGAAAAATAATTTTTGGCATCACCAGAATCCTTGGTTTGTTGTGCAATTGTTTTTTCCAATTCACCAATTTTCTTTTGAAGCACAGAGTTTTCTTTTTCAAAAAGATGATTTGGTGTGACCTGAGAGTCAGATTTGTTTGAAGTTTAATTTTGAACTCTTGACCGCTTGATTGAATCAAACAAGTTTTTGTAAGTCTGTTTCAAATGCTCATTTTCTTTTTGTAATGATGCCACAGCATGTTCCAACTCAATATTTTTGTATCAAGTTCATCAAGATCAAACTTGACTTTGGTATCATCACAATTTTCTTCAAAATATTTTCTTTTTCTTTAAGCACTGATGTCAAAGAGTTTTCAGAAGACATTTTCTCATTCTTCTCTTGCAGTTTTAGTTGGAAAGTGATACTTTGTGCTTCGAGTTTTGCAAGATGTTTCTCAAACTGAGCAGTTCTTTTTGATAATTCATCTTTGACATCAGCTGCTTCTTTTGAGAGCTCGGTGATTTTCTTTTTGAGAAAAGATTTTCAGATTTCAAAGAAGATGTTTGTTCAAAATGCACATTCTCATACTCATGGCTGACATATGCTGACTTGAACGACTCTATTTGATTTGTGAAAAATTCTTTTTGAATGTCTAGAATTAAGAATTTTTCATCAAATTCATCTTCAAGAGAGTGAACGTACTTTAGATCTTCTCTCATTTCAGTTACAAGATGTTTTTCAAAGTACTCAAAACATAAGTTGATATCTTTCACACGAGGTTCAATCTCATCTTTCAAAATCTTTTTGACTTCTAACTTAAGGCGTAAATCTGATAAAAGAGGATTAGAGAAAACGTTGTGTGTGATGTTTTCTTGCTTAAACTAAATGACCTTTAACGTTTTCTCAATGTGATGTTTAAGATGACAAAACTGTTTCCTTTCTCTATTTTGCCATAACTTAGCATCATAGGTAGCAAGTTGAGTTTCTTTCAAAAATCTTTTCACATTTGTGTCTTTTCTTTTGAAAGGTTCTTTTGGTATATCTGTCAATTGTGTACAACCATACACAAAGCCATGGTACGAGAGTAGGTTTTTTGTTTGTTTTACTTTTAAACGTTTTTCCTCTTCAGATTTTAAAATATCTTGAGACTCAAACAAAAGATCATCTGACAATTCCTTTCCCATATCATCATCGTTATACAAAATAGGTGTCAACATTTGCACTTTGTTTAAAAAACAAGGTTTTTCTTTTCCACATGAGCACTATTCTCAAAACCAATTCTAGATGTTTGTTTATAAGCTTCCTCATCTTTAGTGGGTAACATGTTGATAGTCTGAGAAGTCTGTCCCAATTTTCGAAGTTTCTTTTCAAGATCGTTTGTTCGTTTCAAAAACTCTTGGTTTTCATTCTCAAGTTTTGTGTTTACAATCTCAAAATTTGATGTGGTTTTCTGAAGCTTTGAATTTTCACTTTTTAAATCGTTGTTCTCTTTTAAAAGTGCTTGAACCTTTCTGTTGTTAAGAACCATTTGTTGATCCAGTTTTTGAATGGAACGTTTTTTTTTTATCCAAAACAGCTTCTCTATAACCAACTTGAAGTTCTTCATTTCTTTTTAAAAGTGCTTTGCCAGACTCTCCATTCTTTTCAAACTTCCGAGCTTGAGATTTAAGGTTTGAGTTTTCAAATTCAAGTTCAGTTTTTCTTTTTGTTACATTTTGAAAACCTTTTTCCATTTCTTTAAATCTCTTAAGCTCTTTTGTCAATAAGACATTCGTTTGCTTAGCTTTGCGATTGTCCTCTTTGCACTTTTCAAGTTGATGTTTGAAATTATTGATTAATGAAGCAAATAAGGCACGATCTTGTTCATAAGAAGATCCATCCTGGGCAGGCTCACCTCTATTAGTATCCATATCTGGAGTAGCAAAATTGATATTACTATTATTTTGTTCCACCACATATGTGTCACTAATAGATTCAGGATGCACAGGATGTGTCTGATCATGAGCAAACACATTATCAAATATATCAACATTATCATGAGCATGTGAATGATGTACCGTAGCCAATATCTCTGTGTCTGATGACGGTCTGATATGATCATCTTCGGTGTCCCAAACAGCTTCATTCCTTTGTGTACCATCAGTATCTGAATCATAGCTAAGACTAATGCTTTCAACCTGTTGTTCTGAAGATGAATCACTTCCTGTGAAAACCAAACTATCATCTGATGCATCACCCTCATTGACTGTTTCCTCTTCTGTTTGAAAATATTTGTCTGTCTCTCTTTCAATCACCTTTATTTCCTTTAACTGCATCTCTCTTTCAATTAGCTCTCTTTCTTTTAACTGCATATCTTTTTCAGTCTGCTCTCTTTCCGGTAACTGCATATCTTTTTCAATCTTCTGTCTTTCCCGTTTTAGCTTCTCATTTTCATTTAACTCAGCTTCCTCAGCATCAAGTATCTTTTCGAGGTCACCCATTTGATTGATGCATGTAGTTCGGAAGGTCGCATAGCTTACCCAAAATTGTTGGTAAAATGCATCGATAAACTCTGACTAGTTCATATCCAAGGGTTAAAGATACTCTGAAATTGAGTTGGATCACTTTAAAAGCTTCCTTGCAGTTACTCGTATCAAGTTTGTCGTTATTAAGTAGCATTTCAAGTTGATTCAGGCTTTGGTTGAGTTTGTCTCTGAAATTGTGATATCGGACTCGGATGAAGTATTCAAATGCCTGATCGAACCTTGAGTGATAACCATAAATATTTATGACCTTCTCTACATATGACTTGAACACTGTAAACACTTTCTTTGAATCTCTCTCTTGGATTTGCATTTTCATTTTTATTGTTTAACGATGTGTGATAAAGTTGATTTTAAGATCTTTTAAGATAACAAAGGCTGTTGTTTGAAGATTAGATGTTTTTGGCGAAGTTTGAAAAGCGTAGATGGTAGATTTTAATGATTTCGAATTTTCCCTCCAAAAATATTTTGAAAATTTTCTCTCCCAAAATTTGAAAATCACTATGAAAGGCACTTCTAAGGTTACAAGAAAAATTTAAGTTTTAAAAATTTTTACGCCTAAATTTATCGAAAAAAATTTGAATTTTGGCCTAAAAATTAAAATTTTTGGGCCAAAATTTTAAACGTTATACCAATTTTTTTTTTTACTAAGTCGATAAGATTGGTAACTCGGTAAAGCTAGAGAAATTTTGGCAGAGTTTCGTTTAGAAAAACCCAAGTGAATCCTTACTCGATAAACGATAAGGTGTATTAGCTAACTCGCTAAAATGGCTAACTCGCCAAAGCTAACTCGGTAAAAATATTCTAATTCAGAAAAAAATTTCACTCGGAAAAAACTTTTAACTCGGAAAAAGTTTTTAACTCAGAAATATATATATATATATATATATATATATATATATATATATATATATATATATATATATATATATATATATATTAACTCACTAAAAAAAATTTAACTCGGTAAAAAATGTTTTTAACTCGCTAAAAAAATGTTTTAACTCGCTAAAAAAAATTTTAACTCGCTAAAAAAAATGTTTTAACTCGCTAAAAAAAGTTTTAACTCGATAAAATTTTTTTTAACTCGATAAAAAAATGTTTTAACTCAATAAAAAATGTTCTAACTCGAAAAAAAAATTTTCTAACTCGGAAAAACGCCGATGAACAGTAACCTAATCCGAAAAATAAGCCCTAAATCCATTTTTTTCACCCAAAATCAATCTAGAACAACCTAAAATTATGCCTAGGCTCTTGATACCACTTGTAGGACCTTAGATCTATCTTTATCACCTTTGAATATGATGTTAAAGAGAGATAGAAGAGCTAGAGAGAGAAAGAAGAGAGAGAGAGGGAGAGAGCAGTATGTGAAATAAAACACTGATTAGCATGAACTCCCACCCTTCCTTACAAGCTTAGGAAGGTATTTATAGTTTTTACATTTGCCACCATGGGCTTTCTCTTGGGTCTTCTTTTGGGCCAAGCCATTAAGGCTTTTACACAAACATAATGGACTAGCATTTCACTAACTATTACATGAATATATTTAACTAACTATTTGACTCAATAATGATCATCACTTTTAATCCTAACAAGCTATATGGCCGATGAAGAAGAGGCAGCTGAGGAATCTGCAATGATTGCAACTGAACTTGCTCTTATGGCCTTTTCTGAATCTGAGGTACATTCAAATAATAGTTGTTCTAGATCTTGTAAAGCTTTAAAAGAATAGGAAAATCTAAAAGAGCAATATGATTAACAAAGGTTAGAACTAAATCACACTAGTTACAATCTAGCTAATCGTAAAAGAGGTCTTGCTGTTTTAGAAGCACATATAGAGCACTATAGAGCTAATGAATCTAAGTTTAGTGATGATATTGCTGTTTTAAGAAGAGACTTAGATTATGTAGGATCTACACTTGATAGATCTTGAGCCAATGGATCGATAGCCTACTAATGTAATCCCTAGCAAGACTATATAGACAATCTCTGTGAGCTTGTATCTATTGCGGAATATAAACAAAAACGATATACTAAATACTTTGATCCCTGATGAAATAACGATTATACATGTTTTAATACCAAAAATACCCTCGTTTTAACTTAAATAAATAACAAAGTTACGGTTTTAATTACAAATATTACGTCTATTTGTTATTTTATTGTTTAGATGCCGTTCGTGAATTATGAAGCAAAAGTGGAGCAAAACGAGGCAAAAAAATTGAAGATTAAAGAAAAGATTAGAAGACAAAGATTAAAGATTATTGAAGTTAGTCCAAGAAAGTAGGCTCAAGTTAAAGCCTTTGAATTATAAAGCCCAAAGTCACTCAACAAATTCGGCCCAAGCCAACCAAAAGAGGCGAACCAGTTACTTATCAAGATCCCATCATTTTTTGTTGGTAGTTGACTGAGACTTGCAGTTGTTGACTACAAATGGGCCCCGAAAATTTCCAGCCAACAATATTTATTAATGGAATTTAAAATGACCATGAAGGAGAAGACAAATATCCCAACGGTCATATTACCGTTTTGGTGCGAGGCTATAAAACGAGAACAACATTCATCAACAGGGGATCATATTTTTTTAGCAACTTTTCATGTCTTTTACTTTCAATCTCTTTTAATCTTTTTAATTAAATAAACATGTAGCACTTTCAACCTTTTGTATTAATACACTTTTAAGCGTGTTTTATGTTTCTAAGATTTTTAACTAATTAATGTTTTAGTTTAATTACAATTGTCAGTTGCTTATTTAGTGCTTAATTTTTATTTATTTTATAAAAAGTTGTTGCCTTCTACATTTTTTTTATGCTTTAAATCTTATAAAGTTTAAATCTTTTTATCAAAATCATTACTTTTAGTCATTTAAATTTACAAAATTTGTGTCTTTTAAGTTTTAAAACTCATTTTTTATCATGTCTATTAATTAAAGTTTTAAGCTTTATGCATTTTTAGTTTAGATATAGTTTTAAAAGTCAAGTTTTTATACATTTTTAAGCTCTCTACATTAAAAAGTTGCAAACTTTCTTCTATAACTCACCTCAAAATTATATAAAGTTTCAACCTTTTGAAGATTTGACGAAGATTATTGGGTATTATGGAGTATTTGGGTATATTGAGCATTTGGATGGGGTTTTTAGTTTAGTGTCCTTATCGTCGCCATTACGCTTAATCCATATCCGGTGCTCTCCTATCCTTTTCTTTACTTTTGTTTTATTTTGTTAATTGCCATGTTTTGCTTAATTAATTTCATCATGTTTATTTTTATTATTATTATGTTTGTTTTTTTTTAGCGATATTAGGATGTTAGAGTAGATTTATTATATGCTTGTTTGGTGATTGGTTGATTTAATGTGGTAGTTAAGTAGTGATTTGGAATGGATGATTATAATTCAATCCAAATTCCACTTAGTTACCACTAAAAGTCAACCATATCCAAACGAGTATATCTTTCCTTTATATTTTTGCCCTTATCATTTTAGCCTATCTCGTAGTTTATTCCTTAGCTTTCCTTAGTTTTATTTTGCGTTAATTCCTTTTAGTTTTCCTTTTAGTTGTTTTTGCCTTAGTTATTATTTGTCTTAGGATTCCCTTTAGTTTTCTTTAGCCTATAATTATTAAAAAAAACCCATAATTTGCGATATCTAAGCATCCAACAAGAACTTAAACGCGAGTCTCAAATTCACCATTCCTTTAGAACGACATCTGGGAGATCTATACTTGTCATTATACTTAGGTGTTATGATTTGTATCCGTATCTTTCCCTCCCCTTTACAAATTATTTTTGGTGGACCCCACAACGACCCTATCAATCCCCTATGGATCGATATTATTCACTAATAATTGTTTTTGACATGTACATAATACAATATCCTTGGGTTCCTTTTATACTAGTAGAAACCCTATTCTTTGTTACAAGAAACGTATATTCATAATAATCTGGAAGATATTCTACATATCTTATCTATAAATAATTAACTCTTATCTACGGATTAACTATATCCGCTGAATGTCTATCGTCAGCAGAAACCAGATATCAGCAGAAACTACTATAAGCATCCGCAGGAACCTGTCAGTAGTATCCATCAGCAGTATCTATATGCTGACTTCAATAGTTCCTTACAATCCTCTCCTAATCTTGTAGTTGACATGGTTAACTCCAAGATTCTTGATAGATCTTTAACAGAAGAAGAAGAGGATTTATCATGAACTCCAGCAGCAAGAATCTTTATCAGAAGCATCTCTATGAACAGCAAAAACTTTGAAACCACCATTCTTTGCACCAACAAATGACCAAATGTACATCAAAACGTAAGTTTCATACTTTTCTCATCACTTCTAGGTGTGTTAACTCCTGTGAGAGGTGAATCATGGAAAATAATTGATTTGATGTCTCTTCACCAATAGCCATTACTACTAGAGTAGCCAAATGTTTCTGTTCACTAACTATGGTACACTGATGACCATATGATTTTTAGCAAATCATCAGCTATAAACGGATTTGATATGTCTTTACCTGTAGCCGTTTGCTCATGACTAGTCAATTATTTGGTGGAGTAAATCACCTTGGTAAATTGAATCCCAAATATGGTTTTCCACTGCCTTTACCATAAGCCATACACTTGTGGGCAAGCCAATTATTGGGAATTCATAAGGAAAAATCCATGGTCAATTGACAACCATCCAATTGTATTTCAGCAGGTAGAATATGAGTAAGTGGATCACCCATTTGATCTAAATCATCCTGTATCTTTCTAGCAAGAACCTCAGATGCCTTCATGTCTAAATCCCTCTTAGCCTTTGCAGCTTCCTCTTTAGCATGCCACTGTGCTGCTACCAGCTCACTTAGCTTTTCATTAGCTAATTCATGTTTAGATTTCTGTCTGGAAGGAATATCATGATCAACCACAACAGATTTTCCTTTATCCATCTGAGTTGAAGTAGCTTCAGGAGGAACAGAATGCTGATCAGTGATATCCTTTGCAATAGAATCATCAGGACAATCAACACGTATATCTGCTAATTCATCAGTAGGAACCACCTTTGGCATTGGATCAGCAGATGTCTCCTTGCTAGGTGAGGACACAAATTCTTTACCAGTAACAAAGAAAGTATCTTCTGCCTAAGAAGCATCAGCAGGAGTCTTTTCAGAAGAAACATCAGTCATATCAACATCAACATAAGAGGAAGCATCAGTATTTTTGTGATGTTCTGCCAAATACTTTCTTCTGACATAAAGCACTTTCTGATCCGTGGGAGTGGATGTTTCAGTAGGAGGAGCAGTTGGTACATTCTTAGAAACAGGAGCATCATCCTAAACACTCTCAATAGTGGTGGTAGCAAGAAGATGAAGTCCTTCCAAGTCAAGTTTTTCAGACCCTTCAGTAACTTCTTCATCTGAATCAACCACAACACCTTTTCTTTTCTTTGTTTTAAGCTGATTCTCCAATTTCTTTACCCTTTTAACCAAAGTCACCATAGCTTCTCCAAGAGTCCTCTTTGTGTGCTTAAGATCCTTTTCCAAAGTGTCCACCTTTTTCACATACCTGTTCAATAAAAGGGATAAAGAGGTGAGAGTAACAGGACCTTCAGCTCCACCTTCAGGGATATCTGAGGTATTGGGAGCATCATTAGTCCTGACAGGAGAATTATAAAATCCTACATCTAGATCCACATTATCTTCAGAAGTTGTCACACCCCGAAAATCGGGTCCAGCGGAAGCATACATGTAGCTGGGGTGTAACTCAATCGGTATCACAACACAAGTACAAAAATGGTTTTCACTTCAATCATTTAGAATAAAATCGTTTAATCAAACGAGTTGAATTTACATAGTTAAAAGTAGTGCGGAAGTAGGCCTTTAAAATACTTTTAAACGGTCCCCAAATGAATATCAGAGTCTTCTATGACCGTGCCATGCCCAGCCAAAACCTCCAGTAGCGTGCCATTGATTAATACCTGAAAATACATGCTAAAGTGTCAACACGAGGTTGGTGAGTTCATAGAGTCTTGTAAACAAGTATGAAACGTAAAACATTTGTATGAAGATTTCCCAGTAAAGGAATCGTAAATCCGTAATAAGGTTTATGCAAAGGCATCGTAAATCAGTAATAAGGTTGATGCAAAGGCATCGTAAATCAGTAATAAGGGTGATGCAAAGGCATCGTAAATCAGTAATAAGGGTGATGCAAAGGCATCGTAATTATAACTTTAATCGTATGTACAATTGCCATAAGTAAAAATTAAAGTAATAAGATTTCAGTAATAAAATTTACATTGGCTCTTAAGCTCATGACCCCGAAGCTAGACGTTACTTGGCCCCAAATGAGTGTTTACCAGACACTCTAAAGATATTAGACATGAAATGCATCCGTAATTCCGTTGGAGCAACCCAAACACGGATGGAGGAGTCACCCTCAATAGATCTATTCACTCATTCTCGCTCGTACTTTAATTAACGGTCCATGATAATAAAGGGGACTTGTCAAGATGTGGTAATAAGGCAACTTAAGCAATGTAAGGTATTTAGTACTTTGGCATGTACAAAAATAATTAAAGCAGCGTATTCTCCCCCAGAAGTAATTTAAATCGTTTAAAAGTATAAAACAAGTATTTGAGCATGTATCTCCCCCGAAGAGTTTATAAAGAAATTAAACAAGTAAAAGTGGGGCTATGACTCACCTGGAAATGATGATACAATGATGGTAAAATGATCGGGACAATAAGGCGCGAACACTAGCCGCAACCTAAGATGAGTGGAAATGATCTACTTTAGATCATGAAATGATGTAATGAATGCACATGCACATGATGCCTATACCACTCTTAACATGAAAATACTTGTTATTGTCAAAGTAATATGTTTTTCCATAACTTGGGAAAAATAAGTCTAAGTAGACTTATAAAACTAGTCGTAATATATATATCATATATATAAATGGTAATGTTGAATTCCTTGCTTTGAAAACCTTGAAATAACGTTTAATAGTCGTATAAATAAGCTTGTAATCATAAGTACTTTGATGGTTAAGAAATTTGGCACTTTGGTAGTATTTCTAGAAAATCTAAGATTTAGTACGTAGAAGTATTATTATTTCTATTAGTGACAAAATGGTCTCGCAAAACTAGTCGCGAAATAGTGAATATTAAGAGTTAGGAATAGTTTTAAGAAGATTTTCACCTTATCTATGAAGTCACAGAACTGAAGTTTGTCCATACGGGTCTCGATCATAAAGATAAATAGCCGCGAAGTGAGGTGTTTGGGCTGTTTTGGCAAATTCTGGGCAGTTTTCGGGAATGTTTGGAAGACCATAAGTTGTTGGTTATAAATCCTTTTGACAAACGGTTAGATGTTTTGGAAACTAGGCTAGGTGAACTAACTATTTGTTAAAGATATAAATTTTCCAGAAATGGGTTTATCAATGAGATAAATGGCACTCAACTTGATGTATCACAAATGTAGTTTTTCTATAACTTAGGAGTATTTTGTTAATAAAAGCTGTCAAAAATAAATAGAGTTTCGTCGGGTTTCAAACGTGTATATCTTAGTCGTTATAAGCTTGTTTTCTACATTCTTTATATCCCCGGAATCATGGGACAACATACTAATATATTTTTGATAAGTCGGGATGGCTAGATCAAGTTTTACACCTCAGATTGGCCCTTTAAAATCATGAGACAGCAAGTACAATTTTTAGAAAATAGTTTTCGTCGTTAAACTTGCAAAAATCATATCTCCTTCGTTATAAACTCGTTTTAATCCGTTCTTTCGCCCACAGCTTTGTTTTTGAAAGTATTTTCTTAATCTTTAGCCCAAAGTTACCTGGAAACCTCTGAGTTTTCTGGATTTGACGATTCGGGACAGTAGGTATATGTATACGTTTAAAAATCAATTATAGAGTTCCAAACTAGTTTCTAATCCACCCAAATCACTTCCAATCACCACAAATCTAGTCTATTCCTACCATACACCTTCTCAAGGTGTCATGGGGTCCTAAACATCACCAATCAACTAGATCTAACAAGGGTTTCCATATCTAGTATTTCATGTATATATATATATATATATATATATATATATATATATATATATATATATATATATATAAACTAACATATGCATGAAATCATGTATAGAAATCACATGATCATAAAGATAACATGAAGAAATGATGAAAATGAATTTTGTAAACTTACTTTGAAAGATTATGGATCTTGGATGATGAAACCCTAATGATCCTTGAGTTTATATTTCAAAACCCTAACAAGGATTACTAAAGGAGCTTGTTTATGTCTTGATCTTGAAAAATTTATGGATCTTTGTTGTGTTTTTATGTTGGGTCGTGGCTAGGAAGAGAGAAAAAAAGAGAAAACCTCACTTTTTGATTTCTAAATATGAATAAGTGTTTGTAGTTTATGTTTGTAATAGAATTATCTTTAGTTTATGGTAGTATGGTAAATTAACGGACAAGTTAAAGTAACATGGATAAGGGGGGGGGGGGGGGGCACATGGTGGTTTTGGGATGAGTATGTAAGAAGCTTGGTGTTATTTGGTTCACGGAGTCGGTTTTGGTTCCGTTTATTGCAAACCGCAAATTGTTAAGCCGCGAAATGTAAATCCGGGTATCGTAAAAATATGAAACTTGAAAGAATGACTAAACTTGTCAAAATACTCCATAATAAAATATAAAATGAATGGTAAGTTCCCTCGGGTTGCTTAAACGTTGATAAAACTGGAAACGCGGGTTTAAAACGCGTAATTCGCGTAAAATGCTGAACTGGAAAATGTAAAATTCTGAAACTTTTAGAATTGTCGTAAAATGAGAGAAAATCATATTTCTATCGTTTATAGTGTTTTATGGACATATCGGGATGCTGGAACGACGTTTAAACCCAAAAGTAAATCTCGGACACGGCTTCGTGATATTTACAGAAATGATCCGACGAGTGCCAAACTCTCGGATTATCATTAAAATAGTTTAACTTACGAGAAAATGAAATAAAAATTTCAGAAATGAATAGTGAAAATGAATAGTAATTGTGAATAGTAGAAATGAATAGTAACTTCTGAAATAAAAATGAAATTTCAACATTTGAAAAAGGACATGAAATTACGAGTTGTGACATTCTTCCCCTCTAATAGGAACTTCGTCCCGAAGTTTAGTTTGTGTTGGTCTCTAGGGTGGTATTTGTGAAAAGATGATAATATTTGAGAATTCCAACGAACTTTCTCGATAGGAATTCGACTTCGCTTCAACTGTTCGACCTTACAATCCATGATTTCTATTGGTTCTCCTCCATGGTTTAGGTTTGTCATTGGGTTGGATTCCTTCCAAAGTGGGATTATGAGTGACTAATCTGAAAGTCATTTTCCTGGGATCTGAAAATGTGAATCATGTTTGTGTAACTTTCTGTTTGCTAACAAGGCTCAAGTCTAACGGCCACTAGGCCTACTCGGTCTGAAATATTAAATAGTACAGTGTATATAGGGTTTATCTTTCTGAATTTTTCTGAATGGTATCATGCCTTTCCTAGGCAGAATCTTTCAACATAACCCTGCCACCAACTTGAAATTTTTAAGGGTTTACAATTTATCGAACTTGTAACTGATTCTTGATTTGTAGGAAATTCCAGGTTATTTCATGAATGCTTATGGGACTAGTGAGTTGGGCTTTTCCAAATTTCACTCCGTCAATAGATGTTGGCACTTCGACCATAGAGTGCTTCAAATGGTGTAGTCTCTAAGCTAGTTGGTAACTATGGTTGTAAAAGAATCCGATTTATGATAAATGGTTAGTCCAACCATTTCTATAATCAATCACTCATGCTCTGAGCATATCTTTCTATGTTTGAATCGTTCTCTAATTTCTGACCATTGGTCTGCAGATGATAGGTGGTGTAGTTCCAAAGGAATCTTAATGTAATCGCTAGGAATTTAAGGTGAATTAAATTCCTCTATTAGGAATAGTTGAAATGGATATCATGAATCCTGTGGAAAAACTTAGAAGGTTAAGTCTGTCAAAGGGTGTTGTTGAGAATAATAGATTAGGATTAGGATAAGGTTGTGATCCTCCGCAGGATGTCATGAATTGAGTCTTTCTCCACCTATGGTGCTTAGTCTCCATTACTAAGATTTTCCCCAAAGCTCTATGTCATCAAACCACAAAATCCTAAATGTATAAGTGATGTAATATAGTGATTGATTTTCAAAGTTTGTTTTGAGATTGGGTGTTTTTTTCATAGACCTTCCCTGAATAAATGAATTTAAAACTTTAAGCAAACGGCTTTCCAAGTAACAATTTTCTTGATGTTTCAAAATTTAATAGTTATGCAAGATAGGATAGTTTTCAACATAAGGTGGATAATATGGTTTACCAAAGATCGATGTTTAAAATTTCCTAACAATTCAATAGTTTTGTAAAGGATTAACCAAAAGGGATTTGCTTATCAAAATAAGTGCCTCAGAAAAGTATTTCTTACAAGATATATGTTTTGTATAACTGTAGTTTGGAGAAAAATCTATTTAAAAGTGAAGGTATTAAGAGGATAAAATAGTCAGGTATGTATGTCTGCACAAATGCATAGGTGTCTAACATGTTTGAATAATATCTATTGGTGAGGACATGTTCAATCTATAGTCTCGATTAAGAGGTTGAATTTATCTCTATGGTGATGCTTAGTGAGCACTCGTATCTAAACAAATCCTGTAATTCAGTCAAGCCAATACTTTCTAGATGATGGAATTTTTGGTGATCAGGCCAGTGATAGTGGTTCAAATAGTTTTGTGATATCTTGAGGTTTTTGTTGAGTTTTGAATGGTCTTAATGTACATAGATATTCTCCTTATAGATGGTATGGAAAGTCTTTCCTAGGGAGGTCATTGATAATATCCACTTATCAATATAGGGAGTAGTGAATGATGAGTGGCATAGGAATCTATAGAGTGTTAGCTAATTCCTTATATATATGGGGATGGGGAAAGGAAATGATAGTGATGGTGAGAAGGGAAGAGACTGTGACCACTGCGACAAAATGAGACTGTGATAAAAGAAAATACTGTGATATAAGTGTATTGTGCATAGAAGTAAATGTTCATGAAATTAAATGACCAGTTGACGTGCTTCTAAGTGGCAGTTCACGAAGTGATGAAAAGTATGAATGTTCTGACAACGAGAGTATACACACATAAATGAAACATTTAGAAATTGAGTAAAGGATTCAATCCAGACAAAATTTTATTATAACTATTCTCAGTGTTGCAAAATTCATCTCTGAGTCAGACATAGGTGGTCAGCCTATATCTCACTATCCCGGGTCAAATATAGATGACCAGTCTATATTCCACCTAGGTTTCATGAATTTTGAAATACTCAACTGAGTTATACTAATACTATGTCCTTCACAAATACCAAGACGTTCTGAAAGACTAAGGCAGGTGACCAAACTCGAGGTCAAATGATGAAACTATGCAAGGAAATACATAATGCGGTGACATATATGATACGTGAACATGCTTATATGAAAGAAAATTATAGTAATCAACTATAATAAATGAATATAATATACCAGATAATGAGATACAAATCTCATCACCTATGTCAGCAACTAACCACAAATGAGGCTTCAGCTTGGCAGGCAGGCACGTGACGGTCATAGGGTTAAGTTTTCTTGAAAGTAGCTATAGTCTAGGTTTTAAAAACACTTAGTTCGCTATAGCCAAAGCTTTGATACCAATCTGTCACACCCCCAAAATTGGGTCTAGTGGAAGCATACATGTAGCTGGGGTGTAACTCAATCGGTATTACAACACAAGTACAAAAATGGTTTTCACTTCAATCATTTAGAATAAAATCGTTTAATCAAATGAGTTGAATTTACATAGTTAAAAGTAGTGCGGAAGTAGGCCTTTAAAATACTTTTAAACGGTCCTCAAATGAATATCAGAGTCTTCTATGACCATGCCATGCCCTGCCAAAACCTCCAGTAGCGTGCCATTAATTAATACCTGAAAATACATGCTAAAGTGTCGACACGAGGTTGGTGAGTTCATAGAGTCTTGTAAACAAGTATGCAACATAAAACATTTGTATGAAGATTTCCTAGTAAAGGAATCGTAAATCCGTAATAAGGTTTATGCAAAGGCATCGTAAAAATATAAAACTTGAAAGAATGACTAAACTTGTCAAAATACTCCAAAATAAAATATAAAATGAATGGTAAGTTCCATCGGGCTGCTTAAACGTTGTTAAAACTGGAAACGCGGGTTTAAAACGCGTAATTCGCGTAAAATGCTGAATTGGAAAACGTAAAATTCTGAAACTTTTAGAATTGTCGTAAAATGAGAGAAAATCATATTTCTATCGTTTATAGTGTTTTATTGACATATCGGGATGCTGGAACGACGTTTAATCCCAAAAGTAAATCTCGGACACGGCTTCGTGATATTTGCATAAATGATCCGACGAGTGCCAAACTCTCGGATTATCATTAAAATAGTTTAACTTACGAGAATATGAAATAAAAATTTCGGGAATGAATAGTGAAAATGAATAGTAATAGTGAATAGTAGAAATGAATAGTAACTTCTGAAATAAAAATGAAATTTTGACGTTTGAAAAAGGACATGAAATTATGAGTTGGGACAGAAGTAGGTCTCAATGGACTTGGTGTGGGAAGTCTTGTTATTCGGGGAGATTGTACTGGTTGGTGAGGTCCAAAATCCTTAGGCACCACATGCTCAGTAGGAGCAGAAACACCTGGAGATGGTATAGGTGTGGGAGGACTAGGTGTAGATGGCCTTGGAGATGGTAGTGGTTGGGCATCAGCAGCAACTGATGCACTTGCATCAGGAGCAACTTCAGGACCCTCACGAGAATCCACTGGTGCATGAGCATCAGCATGATCCTGACCACCAGCAGCTGCATTGCAAGCAGGCAACATAGCAGGTAGTAAAGGCCTATGGTCTCCATTGTAGTTGGTTTTCATAGAAGCAAATAGCTTGCTAGATAAACCCTTAACAGACATATGGGTAGTATCATTGGTCTTAATACCTAAAATTATTTGAAGAAACCTAGGACACATTAAAAATTTAAGTTTGGTATACTTAACATTTTGAAGCATTTCATCAAATATGTACTTAGAGAAATTAAAAGTTCTCCCCTGAGATAAGCACACAATGGCAAGAGCAATGTCTGTAGAGAATTGATCCCATCCTCCAGATTTGGAAATCATACACTGAAGCAGAGTGTGTGTCAAGAATCTCCATTTAGGGCAAACTTGATTCTTGTACTAGACCTTCCCATTTCCACGATATCCAACAGCCTGAAGACCTGCAAGTATCTCCTCCTTAGGCAACTTATGCTCCCCACCTTCATCATCCAATTGTAATTGAGTCCTAACCAATGACTCAATAATTACACATTCTTCCCCATCAATGATAGCCACAATTTCCGTTGGTCCATCTTCAGCAGACCTTATACGAGCAGTTCCCCAAAATTGTTTGACCAAAGATTCATGTATAATGACATGGTATTGTGTTAAAGCATAATGAATCTTTGATCTTTAGAGAAATTCCATCATCTGTACATAGTGACCATCTCCTTTACCACGACCTAAGAAAGCTTGCTTGTTATGATCACCTTTGAATAGTAGTTCCGCCATTGATTGATAAGAGAGAGTGGGTTTTGAATGCTGAGAGATTTGGAAATGGTTTTGAAGTTTTATAAGGAGAGGGAATCAGTTATTTGTGAGTGGGATTTGCACATCTAGGTTAATTGAAGTAAGTTTCCAGACGTGGAGTGTAATTGGCAAGAATTGTGGAAACAATCTTGACCAATATTTGACTTTTATAAAATCCCAATTAAAACTGACTCATCAGCAGAAACCAAGTCAAACAGCAAGAATCAGTTGGTCAATTCAGCAGAAACCTACTTAATGTTGACTAAGGTCAACCATTCCTTCCATCAGCAGCAACCACATGGTCAAACAGCAGGAACACGTCATCAGTGGTGACCATTATTCAGTAAAGATCTCTTTAGTCAAACTTTCTTTATTAATAACATGTAAACTTCCTTGCATTAATAACTACACACGGTTTACTTTGACTTATAAATAAGGGGTAAAAATCCCCAAATCACACCAATCAATTTCACAATCCAAATGCCTAATCACATAACCACCAATCAAGAAATAACCTTGTCATCCAATCCAAGCATCATCAATATTTCCTCTGATTCTTCTGATTAACATCTCCACCACCATTATGATTGCCAACCATCCCAAGAGGTCTGACCAAGAAACATGCCAAGAAGAGGAAACACAATGCAAATACTCCAAGTCTGTAACACCCCCAATTCAATAATGCAAAGGAATTCAAACTGGGTGTTATTCGACGGCACAACAGTCATAATAATAGAAAATGATCTCTAATTGAGTCGTTTTAAAAGATTTATCATTCAAATTATATAAATATCAGAGATTACAAAATGAGGTCCGAGATGGTTCCATGTTTACAAATTACATTAAATTAGTTTTTGAATGATAATAAATTTTATAGCCCTCTTGAATATCCGTGCCCCTCCGTGCCATCCTTGATCATCATGGACCTGAAATACATGCTTAAGAGGTCAACACAAAGGTTGAGTGATATTCATAGAGTTTGTTTAATGGTTGAACACAATATGTTGGTAGTATGAGCTATAGACTCACACCAATGGTTGGAAAACAAAATAGTTATTATTATTCCACTAAGCTTATGACACCAATACATTAACGGGTACCAATATCAATCGACGGAGTTCTCTCGGTAGGTACTTTGCCGTCATACCTATGTTTCAAATATTAATGCATTTGTTTGAACTCAGTCAATACAAATGGGATTCGTCAATCCCAATAGGCCCATTCACAATATTCGTGCTCACTATTAGTAGTGATTAAATGGTTCATAATAAGGGATCTTGGATTGGCAAGGATGGTACTTAGTGATAATAAAACAATCAGGCAAGCATATAATTGAAAAGCATTGTGTTCGGTTGAAAAATAATAGCATGTATTCCCCCCAAGGGTTTGTAAAACAATTAAGTAATGAAAAGTGGGGCTATGAACTCACCTTAAGTTATGTAGTAAGTAGTGAAAATGATGGTCGAATCGCGAAGGTTTCTATGAGCAACCTATAATAGAATGTTACGACTTAGGATTGGAGTAAAGAATATGAAGAATTGCCTATATATGTCTTGCATATAGTTCATGATGCAGTACTTAGTATGTAGTGTAAGTCTTTGAATAAAAATGGTTTATGAAACATGTATAGTTTGTATATCGCTTACTACCGTTCGGGCCGACATAACTCAGAGGCCACGCCGTAAACGTTCGAGGAGCCAGGACACTTTAATTCATAAATCCACAACTCATCTCGACGGTTTACTTTAATGAACCCCTCACATGAAGTTCCCTAGTGTTGTAGTATTTGATCCGAAAAGTTACATGTCCAAATAATTGAATAAACTTAGGAAAGTTTATTTTAAATAAAGATTGTTATTTCAATGAGTTTCTTAAGTCTAGAATGAATATTACTTGTAAAGTTTCATGGTTGTTTTGATGGAGTAGATCCAGATTGGTTGATTATGTTACAACTAACACTTTAGTTTATGTTTTCGACTTAGAAAGCCATAAGGTCTTTAGTCGTGGTCTTGCTGTGGCTTTGGTCATTGATACCATGGTCTTGAGACTCATCCTTGGCCTTATCCATGGCTGTGGTCTCGGCTTTAAGGTCATTAGACCTCTTGGTTTTACTTATCCATTACCAATACATGGTCATTTGGTATTAAAAAGGGGCTGTTAAGAATTTGAAGAAAAATATCACTCGTTATGCGATTTCAGGGTTCGGGCTTCTATGGACCTGAACGAAAACGTCGTTTCAGACAACTTTCGTGTTTTAACTTTTTGATGAAATGGAACAGAAGGGTCTCGAAAAAAATAAAGATTTCAAACAGAATGCTATTAGGCAGTTTCAGGTCTTTAGGTTTGCTAATTTCTTTTGGTCATAACTTTTGACTCGATTACTCCTTTTGGGTGATTCAAATTGCTATGTTTTCCTTTTTAAGTCCTCTATAACAGTAGATAAGTGTTTCATATCATGCTCACTCTAATTTGGTCGTGGTTCTCAATATAAGTCAATAGTTTCCTTGTTTAGTTAACATAAGTTAACATATAGTTTCCATAACTTATTTTACCAATTTTTATACATGATGATCATAATAACAAGATCATATATAGCATGAATGAAATATAAATAGCATGAAAATGATATAGAGTAAGAAAGTATATTAGGGTTTCTTACAACTTTAGGCTTTCTAAGAGAAAGGAAAGTAACTAGTAAGGAAAGGACTTTGATTAACAAGCTTCTCTTCACTTTAGCAATCCTTCTACCCTTGTATTCTTGAAGGATTTTTTATGAGGTTTTAGGTGACTTGAGGGGATCTAAACTCAAGAGAATCACCTAAACCTTCTACCCTTGTATTCTTGAAGGATTTTTGAAGATTATAACGACGTCTTTTTGGAGACTTTAAAGTTATAACAACTTTTCTTAGAAAATTTCCAAGATTGAAGATCAAAAACTAGTTTTCTTTCGAAAGCTAGTTAACTTTCTTATGAAATATAAGATAATTGCCTTAGGTTTTAAGACTTGAAGATTATAAGAAGGTGTGGTGCAAGTTTTCTATGTGTTTCTAGTTGGCTATTTATAAGATGAGATAAATAGTTAACCATATATTGGGTTAGAATTTAACCATGGTTAAGTTTACACTTGTAAACATCCTAGAGATCAATATTTAAGATTAAGCCATCTTTCATGGTGACTAGCCAAAAATTCCACCCAGGGCAATAGTAAAGAGGTTAAAAGTTTTGTATTTTTATCGCCTTTACAGAGTCATTTTAGTGTCGTAAATTGCTAATGCTAAGTATTTAATTCATGATACGTAAAACCGGGTATCGTAAAAATACGAAACTTATAAGAATGATTAAACTCATCAATATACTCATTATTATCTTATAAAAATGAGTGATAAGTTTAATGGATCGCAAAAATACTGATAACACTGGAAACGTAGATTTAAAACACGTAATACGTAAAATGTATAAAAGTTGCGTAAAATAGAGAAAAGTAAAATGTAACTTTTTCTAACATGATGATAATAAATTAAAATGGCCTATAATATCTAGACTAGGCTCAGTCTAGTGTCGGTTGGTATTTAATGTCTTTTATACATAAAACCGTAAGCCTAAAAATCAAGGAATGATTTTTGGTCAAAGGAGGAGGGAAAATATGTTGACTTTTCCAAAAAAATGTGAAAACTCATATCGTCTCAGAAATGCGGTGTAGGTATAGGCTAAGGTTACGGCTAAGTAAAAGTGCTTGAAAACGTAAATTTCTATTTCTGACGGTCCAGGGTCTATTTGGCAACATTTTTCTTAGTAATGATAAATTCTCTAATTAATCATGAGTGTATCAAACATTTATCTGATGCGGAGAAAATTGACGCGGTTGAGTTTTGTTGTGCGTAGGATTTTTGAATGACGTTTTAACCTAAACGTGTAGTTCCTTAATAACGTTCGCGAAAATGATCTGATGACTGTCAAACTTTTATTTTGTCATGGAAATGATTTATCACACGAGAATATGAAATAAAAATTAAATTTCGGAAAATGAATAGTGAAAGTGAATAGTAAAAATGAATAGTGAAATTTTCGGGAATAGAAATTAACCTGAAAATGCGAATTGTTACAGTCTCTCCCCCTTAAGGGGATTTCTGTCCCGGAATTCAGTGTGTGTTATCTAATGTTGAAGTGTTTAGGAGAGACTATGGGTATATGCTGCGAATTCTAATATCTGCTTTTCTAAATTTCTAGTCATAAAGTGTGTTATGTACTATTCTAAGTTTTTTGTGGAGACTTAAGTTGGTAATCTAAAGATTTTGCCAGAATTTTATAGAGTCCAATATATCTTAAGTTTAGCTTTTCCTGTTTCTCAAAACGAATAATAACGTATAGTATTGAGGCTGTCAACATAACCTTAATTCCTAACATGGAGTTTTTGAAAGTTAGCGCCTTACATCTTTGTAACTTTTGGGATGATTGTGTGTGGCATGCAGTTTGCAATATTGTGATAACTATTGTTGTAGGGAGGTTTAGCTAGAGGGAAGTGGTTATCCAAACCATTTCCAAAATTGATTATGTATAAGGTAGTTTTGGGATGAAGGCAATATCGTATAGTGTCTATGACAACTAGTGTTTGAAAGAAACTTGGTATTGTGAAGTTTTACATACTGACTTATAATGGGTTTTCAGGTAATGATGTGATATATGAACGATCAAAAGAGTGTAGTGTATGCATACCACTAATATTGGTAGAGATGTCAAGTTTGCTTTAAAATATTAAGAGATTTTAAAGGTTTATGACGAAATGGTATCCTTTGGACCTAAACAGAAGAGTACTTCTACGGGATGAAGAGAAGAATTGATAACTATCCCAAGATAGTAATTCGGATTATCTTATAAATGAAAACTTTCAAGAATGAAATTAGATAGTACAAATAAGGTGTTAAGATCTTGCTGAGTGGTAAGGCACTATTGTGTCTCTAGATCGTTTTAAAGTATTCTTGTGGTTTATTGAGTTCAAGTAGGAAATTAATCTGAACATAACCCTAGTACAACTATTCTCAGTATTTGAAAATTTTAAGTCGAATATAGTTAGTCAGACTATGTTCCACTGTCCCTAGGTTAAATATAGGTGACTAGTCCATATTTAGCCAAGGTTCGATAAAATTTTCAAATACCTAAATTAGGTATACTTGTGATATGTCCGTTGCTTTTGAGAAACTGCCACTAAACAAAGGCGATGTCAAACCATTCAGTTGCAAGTGCCGCCCATACAAGACTTGTAACCTATGTTTTCACATTCCATTGCATAGAAGATAGTACGGGTAGATACGTGTGAAAAGGAAGTTTTAAGTAATTCTAAAATAGTCCATACTTGGCTAGGATCACGAACTTTTAACAATGAAGGTTTCAGAAGAAAACTTTGATGAACGTAGAGAAAGTTGCTAAACTTTGATGAATGTAGAGAAATTTCAGCTTTTGTAGATGATGGATTAGTTTGTCCTTTAGAAATCTCATACATCTATTTGGAAATCGATAGATTGTGATGGGTTTTATGTAAAATAATATCATTTAAGGTTTATAAGATAATTCTAGAGACTATTAAAATGTCCGAGAAATGGGAGAGACGATTGTGTAGTTCACAATGTTTGGGAAGTAGACTAGACCATTGTGTGACTCAAAACATTTGAGAAATGATTAAGACCATTGTATCATACAATGTCTGAGAAATAGGAAAGACCATTGCAATAAGTTACAATGTCTTGGACATAAAATGTTGGAGTAGGAACATGATTGGGAGAATGTGGTTGTGTCAAAATGCCCTAAAATAGGCATAAGCAGATATGTTTAGTCCATTGTTTATAAAAATGATTGAAAGTACGTCGATTGTGTATATATCAATATACTTATATGTTCATGTAGCATAAAATGCTTACGGGGAAATGCTCAATTATGCTACGGGTACATATATCAGTATGCTAAAATGTTTGGGTAATATAAAATGCTTAATAAGTCCATAATTGTCTGGAGGATGGAAGGCACGAAGACCGGAAGGCTATAAAAATGTTTTTCCTTGTAACTGTAGTTATAGTTTTGGTCTCAATTAGACCCGTTTCTCTATAACCATGGCTCTGGTACCAATATGAACACCCCCAATTCAATAATGCAGCGGAATTCAAACTGGGTGTTACTCGACGGCACAACAATCATAATAATAGAAAACGATCTCTAATTGAGTCGTTTTAAAAGATTTATCATTCAAATTATATAAATATCAGAGATTACAAAATGAGGTCCCAGATGGTTCCATGTTTACAAATTACATTAAATGAGTTTTCGAATGATAATAAATTTTATAGCCCTCTTGAATATTCGTGCCTCTCCGTGCCATCCTTGATCATCATGGACCTGAAATACATGCTTAAGAGGTCAACACAAAGGTTGAGTGATATTCATAGATTTTTTTTTATGGCTGAACATAATACGTTGGTAGTGTGAGCTATAGACTCACACCAATGGTTGGAAAACAAAACAGTTATTATTATTCCACTAAGCTTATGACACCAAAACGTTAACGGGTACCAATATCAATCGGCGGAGTTATCCCGGTAGGTACTTTGCCGTCATACCTATGTTTCAAATATTAATGCATGTGTTTGAACTTAGTCAATACAAATGGGATTCGTCAATCTCAATAGGCCTATTCACAATATTCGCGCTCACTGTTACTAGTGATTAAATGGTTCATAATAAAGGATCTTAGATTGGCATGGATGGTACTTAGTGATAATAAAACAATCAGGCAATCATACAATTGAAAAGCATTGTGTTCGGTTGAAAAATAATAGCATGTATTCCCCCCAAGGGTTTGTAAAACAATTAAGTAATGGAAAGTAGGGCTATGAACTCACCTTAAGTTATGTAGTAAGTAATGAAAATTATGGTCGAATCGCGAAGCTTTCTACGAGCAACTTATAATAGAATGTTGCGACTTAGAATTGGAGTAAAGAATATGAAGAATTGCCTATATATGTCTTGCATATAGTTCATGATGTAGTACTTAGTATGTAGTCTAAGTCTTTGAATAAAAATGGTTTATGAAACATGTATAGTTTATATATCGCTTACTACCGTTCGGGCTGACATAATTCAGAGGCCACGCCGTAAACGTTCGAGGAGCCAGGACACTTTAATTCGTAAATCCACAAATCATCTCGACGGTTTACTTTAATGGACCCCTCACATGAAGCTCCTGAGTGTTGTAGTATTTGATAAAAATATATAAGTTTTTGATCCGAAAAGTTACATGTCCAAATAATTGAATAAACTTAGGAAAGTTTATTCTAAATAAAGGTTGTTATTTCAATGAGTTTCTTAAGTCTAGAATGAATATTACTTGTAAAGTTTCATGGTTGTTTTGATGGAGTAGATCCAAATTGGTTGATTATGTTACAACTAACACTTTAGTTTATGTTTTCGACTTAGAAAGCCATAAGGTCTTTAGTCGTGGCCTTGCCGTGGCTTTGGTCATTGCTACCATGGTCTTGAGACTCATCCTTGGCCTTAGCCATGGTTGTGGTCTCGGCTTTAAGGTCTTTAAACCTCTTGGTTTTACTTAGCCATTACCAATACATGGTCATTTGGTATTAAAAAGGGGCAGTTAAGAATTTGATGAAAAATATCACTCGTTATGCATTTTCACGGTTTGGGCTTCTTTAGTTCTAAATGAAAACATCGTTTTGGACAACTTTCGTGTTTTAACTTTTTTATGAAATGGAGCAGAAGGGCCTCGAAATAAATACGGATTTCAAACAAAATGCTATTAGGCAGTTTCGGGTCTTTAGGTTTACTAACTTCTTTTGGCCATAACTTTTGACTCGGGTACTCCTTTTGGGTGATCCAAATTGCTATGTTTTCCTTTTTAAGTCCTCTATAATAGTAGGTAAGTGTTTCATATCATGGTCACTCTAATTTGGTCATGGTTCTCAATATAATTCACTAGTTTCCTTGTTTAGTTAACATATAGTTTCCATAACTTGTTTTACCAATTTTTATACATCATGAACATAATATCAAGACCATATATAGCCTGAATGAAATATAAATAGCATGAAAATGATATTGAGTAAGAAAGTATATTAGGGTTTCTTACAACTTTAGGCTTTCTAAGAGAAAGGAAAGTAACTAGTAAGGAAAGGACTTTGATTGACAAGCTTCTCTTCACTTTAGCAATCCTTCTTCCCTTGTATTCTTGAAGGATTTGTGATGAGGTTTTAGGTGACTTGAGTGGATCTAAACTCAAGAGAATCACCTAAACTTTCTAAGGATTTGATGTAGGATTTGTAATCTTTGATAAACCAAGGTTATTTGAAGATTATCACGACGTCTTTTTGGAGACTTTAAAGTTATAACAACTTTTCTTAGAAAATTTCCAAGATTGAAGATAAAACACTAGTTTTCTTTTGAAACTAGTTAACTTTCTTATGAAATATAAGATAAGTGCCTTTGGTTTAAGGACTTTAAGATTATAAGAAGGTGTGGTGCAAGTTTTCTATGTGTTTCTAGTTGGCTATTTATAAGATGAGAAAAATAGTTAACCATATATTGGGTTAGAATTTAACCATGGTTAAGTTTACACTTGTAAACATCCTAGAGGTCAATATTTAAGACTAAGCCATCTTTCATGGTGACTAGCCAAAAATGCCACCTAGGGCAATAGTAAGGAGGTTAAGAGTTTTGTATTTTTATCTTGCCTTTACGGAGTCATTTTAGTCCCGTAAATTGCTAACGATAAGTATTTAATTCATGAAACGTAAATCCGGGTATCGTAAAAATACGAAACTTATAGGAATGATTAAACTCATCAGTATACTCATTATTATCTTATAAAAATGAGTGATAAGTTTAATGGATTGCAAAAACGCTGATAACGCTGGAAACGTAGATTTAAAACGCGTAATACGTAAAATGTATAAAAGTTGCGTAAAATAGAGAAAAGTAAAATGTAACTTTTGTAATATGATGATAATGAATTAAAATGGCCTATAATATCTAGACTGGGCTTAGTCTAGTGTCGGTTGGTATTTAATGTCTTTTAGACATAAAACCGTAAGCATAAAAATCAAGGAATGATTTTTTGTCAAAGGAGGAGGGAAAATATATTGACTTTTCCAAAAAAATGTGAAAACTCATATCATCTCAGAAACGCGTTGCAGGTATAGGCTAAGGTTACGGCTAAGTAGAGGTGCTTGAAAACGTAAATTTCTGTTTCTCACGATCCAGGGTCTATTTGGCAACATTTTTCTTAGTCATGATAAATTCTCTAATTAATCATGAGTGTATCAAACATTTATCTGATACGGAGAAAATTGACGCGGTTGAGTTTTGTTGTGCCTAGGATTTTTGAATGACATTTTAACCTAAACGTGTAGTTCCTTAATAACGTTCACGAAAATGATCTGATGAGTGTGAATATGGTATCAGAGAGCAGGCTACGACTTATGATACATATAACCTTGACCTGTGAGTTTTGGACCATTAGGCTTCCACTGTAGGAACATAAGAGAACACCTTTGAGAACTTGCTTTAGGATTTCCCCCTATGAACTTAAGTTTTGACCGGTGAGGAATGGGTAGACTATAAGGCATCTGTTTAAGTATCATTGCTTCCGCATCACTCTGTGAATTACTCTGATTCGTGCTTCTGCCTTCAGTTATGCCTTATGAGAAGTTCTATTTCTGTGGCTAGAAAGTTTTGAAACCTAAGTTCAGTAACCAAGTAAGTTTGAAATCCCTCGAGACTGACATTGATACCACATACCATTCAAATCCACTTTCTGATCCTCAGATTCCATTTCTGCCTGACAAACATTCTAATATTTCATCAACCATTCTGAAGGTTATTCAAACATGATGTGTTAGACACATTCTGTGAATTCATTTCTTATGCTGGGCATATAATGTATCCTCTGATACTATTTGACTTTGCATAATCCTTTACTCTGATAATTGTTAATTACAGAAATAGGAAAAAAAATTGTTTTCCTCCCTCTGAATGATGAACTCTGTTTGCCAATCAGTTTCCTTTGTAAGGATATGATGTTAATATTATCTTAATATGGATTCGTTAACTGAGCAGGATAATGCTGACGACTGATATTCTATACAACTCACTTTTGACGATCATTTGATGTTGTAGTACAATTGATTTATAATCCCCCTATCACTTTTTTTTAAAACAAACGAGATTCAAATACCTTGAACTGTTCTCTCATCGATTTCAACATTTTGATGTATCATGTACTGGACTCTGAGATATATAAACCATCCGTCTGGTTTGATGACTGTATTCGTTCTATGAATCCGTTTAATCTTGATATATCTGATTTTGAGGTCTCTTGATTTCGAGTTAGCTTGTGACCTTTAGTAACTTGTTTCATTCTACTCCTAGTATGATGTTTCTGAAACACATGAATATGTTAAGATTGATGCTGCTATGAAAGTACAAAACTCTGATCTCTTCTGAATTACAAATTTCTCCTAGCACCTAATAGTGTCCATTCTTGAAAAGATCTAGCACTGGAAGTATTTTGTAGTACAAAAGTTTTCAATGTTCTCTGATAAACCTTTTGGTATTCCCTCCTGCTTGAACAATAGAATCTGAACTGATCTCAGTCGAAGAAGCCATGGAAGTTGAGAGATTGAATGAGCTGACGTAATATGGTGTTAATCACCCTGATATTTTATTTTGGGATGACCTGGTCGATTTATGAAGAAGAGAAAGAAAAAATATGACGGTGGATCGACTATCGTGAACCTAACTAAATCACTATCCGATATCATTAATCCTTCCCGCGTATTAATAAATGATTTAGTCTACCTTTGAAACTCAGTGATCTGATTACATTTGATGGACTGAAGAAGCAACCTCAGGAACTTCTAAGAAATGGGTTAAATAATCAAGAATAACCTCCGTAAAGTATTGCAGTTGTTATGAAGAAGGAAGGTAATGAGAAGTGATTCTGAAGCTACCTTTGTACTCATTAGTGTGAACACTGATGATGCCAATTGTATTGGCTAAATTGTCAACTATTCTTATGCATCAAATGGAATTTAGGTTTCTCGAATGTTTAGACAAATGGTCATCGTATGACTCATTAGTACGTTTAGAAACAAGGAAGAACAGGAGAATCATTTGCGCAAGTTGTTAGAAATTTGACAAATCAGTTGTGTATCCCAGAAGTCTGATGTATGTTGAGGCAACGGTGTTCTCAATCAAGAATATTGCCCTAAACTCCGACAATAGAATTGAGAAGCTGAAATTTCCTAAACCAGGTAGAAAAAAAATTGGAAGGTTCTTACAGATTGCGTCACTGTTAATAAATTTCGTGAGCAGAGAGAAACAACTCAGTTGATTGGAGAGTGGAGTTTTGGGAAGGCTGAAAGAGAAATATGATTCCGCACGTGCAAGTGGTACCTAACTTGGAACGCTTCTAAGAGAGACTCAGACATGAACGTGTACATCATAGAAAGATGATTGTTTATGCATCAAGTCAACTATAAACGTATGAGAAGAGTGTTCACTGCATGATCTGGAATTGACAACAGCAGTGGTTACCCCGAAGAGTGGAAAACGATCCTTGCATGAAAGAAGTGTTGGCGAGCAGAGGACAAGATCTAGTCAAGACGACGGACCTGGAGCTGATGAAGACATACAGTCCCACTTCCTTATTCATCTTGGTTGTACTAAGATGAATTGAGAGCGGAAGCAGACTGGATGATGAAGGAATTCAAAGATCGTGCCAGAAGTTCACATCACTCCATCAGATTCCAAGAGGAACTGCAGAAGGATTGATGAACCAGACTCAAGCTCATGATTTCGTTCACCCCCAGGTTGATGGACAAATAAAGATAAATGACCGGACTTGAAGAGATGGGAGACAGTAAATTTCTGAATGAACTGATATTGAAGCAAACCCCTATGTTTGGAATGACTGATTCTGTGAAGGAAATAGTTGACGATGAATTCTCATTTCCGTTGACCCCTTAAGTTTCGTTATCTGGTTATAAATCTTGTAAAGATTTCAAATTCTCTAGAAACATCTCAGTTCCGTGTTCATTCTGCGTTCTCTTGATAATGGCCTCGTTTTGAGAATTTTGGTGAATTGTGAAGACCTATGTTCTTGAACGCAGTACGTTACTTCTGTTAGGAAGTTTCGGAATTTCCATTACTCTTTTGAGCAGTCTGTTTTCCTCTAAGCTATGATATCTGATTCTGTTAATCTCTGGACTGTAGGAGTACTAGGTGGACCAAGAATAGGTTGTTGGTTCACGACTCGAGATAAAGTATTATCATCATGAGGGCATAATTATGTGGTTCTCGTATTATGACGCCTGATCAACGTGATAATACTTACACCATATAATGTGCACTTATTGTGAACATAGAATATCTGAGGAGTGCCTTTGAAATCCTAAAAGTTCTAATATCTCATCTGAATTATATGCGATTAGTGAGACTCTGAATTCTTTCTACCTATGTTCATTTTGTCCTTGAACGTTTGAAATTTGAAAAAGTCTAAAACTCTGATTTTCATTCTGCTAACGTCTATATATCTGTTACAAAATCTTAAGCTTCATTGTAAAGCTCTCTATTGTTTGAATCTCGTCATTTGATCTGATTTCTATCTATATTCAATATGTAATTCAGATAAGATTCACCTAGCGTCATCTGTTATATGTTGCTTTGGTTTGACCCGATTCACTCTGATTCGTTTTCTTCTGAGGGATCCTAAACTTTTGTTTTTATCTGAATTGAGTCATGAGAACTAGTTGTACTTGGAAGATTCTGTTGGGAGAACCTCCCTAAGCGTGAAGATATCTACGAGGATCTTTTGTAATCTGCTACGATTCCGTCTGACCTTGCAACTTCAAATTTCGCGGACAAAATTTTCTTTTAAGAGGGGAAGAAGTTGTAATACCTAAGATTTAAAACTTTACAAAATGACCAAAATGCCACTAAGAACTAAAACTTTTATAAAAGTTTATGTAATTATGAATAAATCAAAAATAATTATACAAAAAAAAACTTTATAAAACTTATAAAGTTATGAAAATTGACAAATTAAAATTTTAAACCATAAGTACACGTTTTCCTAAGACTAGAAATAATTCAAATTGATTTAAATTAATTGTACAATATTTATTTATGGTATAACTAAAGTAAATAAGGTAAATTGTATACAAAATAATTTGGAAAATCATGGAGGCCGAAATTTTTGAGCCCATTCCCATGAGACTCGGCCTAAATATCAGATATATGCTCCCTATCACTTTTCAATTGCCAAATCAAATCAAAGAAATCAAGAAAAAAATTCAAAACCCAAGCCTAAACATCAAAATAAATCACCATTACCTCACACAAATTTTCTAAAGCATGTAAATAATTTTCTTGGGTCCTTGGAGATCATTAGAAGCCTAGAAAAATAAGTATTTGTCATTTAGAAGCGTGGTTCGAAGGTGGTGAATTTATTTGTATCGAATAAACCCTACCAAGAAGAATAATTCACAAGGCCACATCCATTCGATCCTAATCATCTTGGGTATTTTTGTACCACTCTCTATACTCTATATGATCTGTGTAAATTGTTAAATTCGATCCATGCATGATTATATGGCCATACGAAATTAATCCTAACAAAAACCCTAATTTCATGCAAGATTGACAAATCGGCCTAAATGAATTTTGTTAATTGAGATCTGATTTTTCCGGACTTCTATGACATATATGCTACCTGTAAAAATTGTTGGTTGAATTGTTTGAGGGTTAAAATCATCTATGGTACATTATGTATAATCGGCAAAAGAGAAAATAGAGGGAAAAAGGGTTCTTTACCAAATGTTAGGGTTTTCATAATTTTTCTGGTTCATAATAAATATAATGATTGCATAATAATTATTTTAGGGTTTGAGAAAAATTAGGGCTTGTGAATTGGATTTTTATTTAAATCTGATTTGAAATTAAAAGGTTAAGGGGCTGTTTTGTAAATTATGAAATTATGGGACCATTTTTGTAACTCTTGTAAATACAGTAGATTAATGGTAAAAATAATTGTAAGGACCAAAGATGCATATTTTGTAAGTTTTGGATTTAAATTGTAATTAGGGTTAATTATTATATTCGAATTGAATTGATTTAAATATAAGGGTTGTTTTGTAAATATGATAAATTGAGGATGTTTCGTACATAATTTAATGTGTAGGGTAATTTGTGTAAATATTGGAAATTTAGGGGTTAATGTGTTAATATGAAATTGTTAAGGATTATTTGTTAATTTGGAAACTTAAGGGGTTAATTATGTAAATATCTATATTCGGCATAAATTAATGTTAAGGGACTAAAATAGTAATTTTGTGATGCTTGATGGACTTATGTGGTATTTGGTTAATTATGTGATTACATGTTAATTAGATAATTAAAAGGTTTATATAGTAAATATTATAACTAGAAGGGATAAAAATGTAAATATGGATGTAACATGTGTAATTCGACATAAACATGATGTAGGGACTGATTATGACATTTTTGAATAGTTGTGAAACTTATGTGATAATTATATTTGTTGAAGGAATAAATATGTAAATCAGATAATTGAAGGGCCTAATATGGTAAACTTTGTAAACTTAAGGGTGTAAAGGGTAATATTTGTATATTTGACTTTCTTGACTTAAGTTGGTATGTTATAATGTGAATGTGATCATCTATGACCTTCAACTTGTGAAATTTACACTTTTAACCCTAAAACATGTTCGGTGACCTAACGAAACCCTAATCTTAGAAAATGTCTATAAAAGGAAATCTGTAATACATGAGGCCATGAAACTTGATGAAATGTTACAACTAATTTATAAGAATATGTTAATAAGTGGAAACTTGCCTACTTTGGAAAACTGCTAAATCTGGAAAGTTACTAAATCTGGAAAGTTACTAAATATGGAAAGATGCTAAACCTGGAAAGTTTCTAAAAATGGAAAGATAACCTAAAAAGGAGTAATCTGATTTTAAATGAACTATTGAATAATTCTCGACTTCTAATCTGTCTAGGTTCTGTGAAGAAGGAGGTGTTCCTATTTCTGTCTGATGTTTTCTTGTGTCTGCTTTGTCGTCTGGTTGAGGTACAGATATTCTGACCTTTTCAGTAAAGGTTTCTCATGACTTCCTTTCTTTTGATCTCTCATTTTGTTTAAGGTTCCCGATGCCATTTCTATGAAACCCCATTTTATTTTCTGAACCTTTTCTGTTATGAACCTTTGTTATCTAAACTTTCTGATTTTGAACCTTCTGATTTGGACTTTTTGATATGACTTTGTGATATGGACTTCTGATATGATCTGATTATGATGACTTATGATATGTGTCATTTTATGACATTCTGTTGACCTATTCTGTTTGACCTATTCTGTTTGACCTATTCCGTTTGACCTATTCTAGTTTGACACCCGAGCCAAATTTATTTCACTAGGCATGGGGGTTCCATGTCCGTGTCAGGGATGCACCCCTGGCATGACTCTAGGGCAGTGGAGTGATGTTCTGCCACGTCCCCTTATCTGTTATATGTTATGAGCTCAATTGTCTGTTATTTATGGCCAATATTATTTATGTGGGGTGTACGGATGCATCCTAGATCTGTTTCTGTTTTCTGTTATTTGTTATCTGTATCTGGTGATTGTTCCTGCGTGCATGCACGTCCTTCACATTTCTTGGAGCTAGCTACTCCACCCATTTTAGGACACCCCTCATTATTATCTGATTATCTGAGAGGTCTCCACTCTATATGATTATGAAGAGATATGATTACGATTATGATGAAGGCATTATTATGAAGGCTTTATATCTGTTTCTAGGCTCGTGGTTGATGACTAACCCTTACCTTATCTCTTATTACTATTTCATACTTGCCTTTGATTACATTTTGTTATTTCCTTTATACCTTATTCAGTATTTATTTCTGTTTCATTATTACTTCGTTGTTATATCTGTTCTCTGGGCTTTTTAAGCTCAGCCGCGTTTTCTTTCTCCCGTGGCAGGTTTTAGAAGGAAGCTGGGTTATGGGTGAAGAGTGCAAATAGGAGCGTTTAGAGAGGAATTGCTTGATGTGTTAATAGTGGTTCTGAAGATGCTTTAGATTAGTCATGTTGTACTTAGTTCTGATATTGTATTCCTTTATCATGGAACCTTTTGTCACCTCGTATCAATTTGTATTATTAAAGTTTATGCTTGTGTTTGTTCTGATTGACACCATGAATGTGACATTTTAGCCCTTGTCGGGTTGGGGTGTTACAGTCAAACTTTTATTTTGTCATGGAAATGATTTATCACACAAGAATATGAAATAAAAATTAAATTTCAGAAAATGAATAGTGAAAGTGAATAGTAAAAATGAATAGTGAACTTTTCGGGTATAGAAATTAACCTGAAAATGCGAATTGTTACAAAGTCCCTCACCATCAGAGGACCCTGCAAACGTTCCTTCTGATTTGGATGATTCAGATGCTGTAAGAGAGCTAGAGAAAAGGTGGAATACACTGGAGAGGGGTGAAGCAAACAGAGCCCCCAATACTTCTTTGTCCTCAAAGTCTTCAGAAGATCCTAATCCATGGTTCCCATATCGACCACCACTCCGTAAACTGGTATCACCCTGATGTGCGTTTTGATAGTGCAAGTTTTAAATTTATAAGGGTGAATTACCAAATCTAGAAACAACACATACGAGCAAGTGTACTCGTCCGTTATAGCAAGATATGATGGTAAGTCGGGATCGTTCACAGGAATTTTGAGTGAATCAAAATATAAGTCTAAAAGTACATCTCTAATGTACGCAAATAAGATAATAAGCAAATTCAATAATTTAAAAACTACACTTGTTTAGACTAGTTTTCTACTTAATGACACGCATGATTGTGATAACTTTTGATAACATGTTGGTTGTGATAATTAGATGGTGGTCTAATCTATTGTTTCTACAAGTTAAACCTTTGTCAAGATTTTAGTTCATAAAAACAAGCTTTAGGTGTAAACCAATCAATTCAAGATCCATCCAAGTTTCATAAGGTATGGTGAATATCTTAAACACAAGAACAAACTCTTATTACAAATCAAATACTCTTAGGAAATGGTCATTACAAAAGGTAACCTATTCACAGACAAAAAGGTTACAATTGTTTATAAACATCTAATTTGATGTTATAAAAGCATTCTCATTACAATCATACTTCTTATTTCTTTGTTTAGTCAAGAATAATTATGGTGAAAAACAATCATTCATATACAAATGATTATAACTAGTTGAATAATAACAAATCTTTCGACCCTTGAAACTATTATCAATTAGTTAACCTTGGCTCAACAAATGTCACTATGAAACTTAAGGTACAATTGGTTCTTAGGATTGACTTGAAATTGAATTAAAACATGTTATCACAATCATAACTATCACTAAGCATAAAACATCATCAAAACAAGTGTAAAAAGACTACTAGCCACTCATAGCAAACATGAAAATAAACTCAGAATATTTAACATTAGAATCCATGGTTTTAAGTCTTACAATGCTTTGGAATTGATAACAAATGACAAGGTATTGATAACCTAAGTATTGGTGATGATTTCTTGAGATTTTTGGCCTCCAAATGTTGCTTCCTTGGTCCTCCAAAGTTCCTGGTTCTTTATGCACGAATTTCCCTTCTTTGAGAGCTAGATGATGATAATGATTTAGAGTAGTAATGAGAGTAAATGATCTCTTGAATTGTGTCTTCAATTGTGTACTCTTGGGGTCCTTTTAGGGTTGTCAAATACTCCTAGTAATGAATAGGGACATAAATGTTGGAGCTTCGACAACAGGACACTAAGAAGGGCCTAGAACAATGGGACAAAAGACCAAGATTCATGCACAAGAAGTTGGTATAAACAGGAAGAGATGTCCATCTGATCGGTTGCGGGTTGGCACCGATCAGATAGATGTGGTAATTGTGGCTATCCGATCGGTTGTACTCCAACCGATCGGATGGTAGGTTCTGGGTGCTTTGGACTTTGACTTTTCCTTGTGTAGTTCTTTATGCACTATCCAAACTTGATTAACTCTGAACTTGGAACTTTGAGATGACAAAACTTAGGTTCTCCTTATGAAATGCGTCACAGATTGGACTTTTGAACTTGGGAATCTTCGTGTAATCGCATATACTTCATTTTCTTCACTTTTTTCCATTTTTCCTACATTTGGCTACATATGCTACTAAAACATACTTTGATATGATTTAGTGGCAAAAGCATATAAAAACAACCAAATAACATACACAAAGAAACTAATAACGCTTATAAAAGCATGTTAACTTTGAGCGTTATCAAATCCCCCACACTTAAACTTTGCTTGTCCTCAAGCAAATCTAGAAGAAAACTAAATATCCACATGGTAACCGAAAGTGATTTCTGAAAATTTTGATGAGAATCCTCCTTATACAAGTATAAGTTAGATCATCCTTATTAAGCTTTTATAATTTAAATATTGAGATGTTTGACAATACCCAACGATTTTCTAGCTTGATTAACACTTCTAAAACACCTCACGAAAGAAGAATAAGATATAATTCACTCATAACACTCATATATGGGGTAGCGTATATGATAAATCACACTCATTGCTCAGTCATGATCTAATTATTACTATAGGCTTGTACAAGAAACAAAACTACACCGCAATGGCGTAAGCACCAAGTCTACATATCAAAGAGGTCTTTTATTCGGGTTTAGGCTAAAAAGGGTTAAGGGTAGGAATAAGTCATGGGATTATTGAAGGGTAAGTGATGATTAAGAATATACAAACTAGTCCAAGTCTATAGATCAAATGTTATTAGCTTTTCTTCCTTGAATCATAACCTCGTAGTCTTTGAGAACTTCATTCTTTCGCGATCAATGCTTTATTTTATAGCTTCATTGGCTATACATAAAACTATACATACCAAACTAACAACTTTTTTTTTTTTTTTTTTTTTTTTTTTTTTTTTTTTTTTTTTTTTTTTTGCAAATAACTGAAATTCATAACACTTGGAAACACTTGTCATCATATATATTGTGATGACTATAATTTTACTTGCTTCAATCGCTGATTCCTGAATTTACACTTTCTCATTTCTTTCTTCATGATTCATAATATAATACCTCATAAAGCTAACAACTCACCAAGACTTGACTAAAGGGTAAGGCTAGGCTAAAATGTGTAAAATCTTTTTGTATTTTTTTATGGTTTTAATCAAAAGAAAAGGAAAGGCTCAGAAGGTGTAACTAAGGGTATCTAGCATTAAAGATAAACGCTAACAAAAGGGTTAAAAATTGGAAATTAACTAATCAATGTGACTAGCTAAAAATCAATAAGGAAGGCTATTTGGTTAAAATCCTAAGGTTGCCTCTTATCACGTATGTATACTTATATTACAAAAATTTAATCTCACAACGGTCTCGTAATGATTTATAGGTACAAGTTCTAGAATGAATAAAATCACCAGCACGCTCATAACAAAAGATTCGAGCATAATGTGAGGTATTCTCTCTCTAAGTATTCAAACGCATTTTATCATGAATTCATCATCTAATTTTGATCCATCCTTTGGATCTTAATTCTGATTTTTGATTTGTATTCTCCTTTTCATTTCACACTTATGCATATTATTTTTAATTTAATATCATCACTATTCTCTCGTATTAATTCATTTTATATTTCTGTTATCTCTATTCTTGAATACACACACTTCCACACTTTTTCGTGATTCTCAGATCCCTAAATACTCTTTCCTTAACCTTTTTTTCATACTATGTTTTCTGGATAATTCATCTTCCAATCATGTCTGAATTAGTACCCAAATTACATAACCCTAATGAATTAGTTCCACCACCACCGGTGGTGAATCCACCGTGTTCTCGATTGGATAAGAATTTGAAAGCTAAAAAAACTACTAGAACTATGAATCCCAAATCTACTAATACTATGAAACACCATGATATGTTGAATGAATCCACTGATGTGATTATTAAAAAGGTTCTGACTCATTCTAGCTCTAAGTGAAGTGATTTAGGGTCGGGTGTTGAAGATATGGAATGTGGGGATGAGGCTGGTGATACTAATGTTAGTAAGGTGAATGTAGGGGATGGTAGTGTGGGAATGAATGGGATGGAATCTGAAGGTGTTGGTGTTGAGATGTATGAAGCTGAAAAGGATACAAGAAGTGAAAATGGGGTGCCTAGTAATGATTCTAATGGTAGTGTTAATGCTTTGTTTCCTGAGCTTAATATGTCACACCCCCAAAATCGGGTCCAGCGGAAGCATACGTGTAGCTGGGGTGTAATTCAATTGATATCACAACATAAGTACAAAAATGGTTTTCAATTTAATCATTTAGAATAAAATCGTTTAACCAAAAATAGTGAATTTACATCGTTAAAAGTAGTGCGGAAATAGGCCCTTAAAATAGTTTAGAATGGTCCCCATATAAATAATCAGAGTCTTCTATGACCATGCCATGCCCTGCCAAAACCTCCCGTAGTGTGCCATTGGTTAAAACCTGAAAATACATGCTAAAGTGTCAACACGAGGTTGGTGAGTTCATAGAGTTTGTTTAACAAATAAAGTTTATAGAAAAATGATCACACAGCAAAGGCATCGTAAATCCACTCAGTTACAAGTCCCGCCATAAGAGACTTGTAACCTGTGTATTCACAACCCACTGCTAACATATATATAGTAAGATTAAACATGTATAAGTTCATCACAACAGTTAAGCAATTAGTCGTGAGTCTACACTTCATCTCCGAAGACCTCACGTTTGTATGTATGTCTCAATGGTTGTGCCCAGCAACTTAATCTGGGGCCATTGGAAGTCTCAATGGTTGTGCCCAGCAACTTAATCTGGGGCCATTGGAAGTATGTATGTATGTCTCCATGGTTGTGTCCAGCAACTTAATCTGGGGCCATTGGAAGTCTCAGTGGTTCAAGAATACACATCACAATTTAGTATAACACAGTTAAGTATATCACAATCACGTATGTATGAAATCAAGTATAAAACAATCAAGTATAAAACAATCAAGAATAAAACAATCAAGAATAAATGTTTTGAGTATCAAGAAGGTATGTTTTGAGTATTAAGAAAGTATGTTTTTAGTTGAGCATGTATCTCCCCCAAAGAGTTAAAACAAGTATAAAGAGTAAAAGTGGGGCTATGACTCACCTGAGGCGATAGCTACGATGACACAAGTGGAATCACAGAAATGAGGTTTGATCTCTAACCGCAACCTAATATGAATGATAGTGATCTACTTAGATCATGAAGTGATGAAGAGAATATGCATGCACATGATACCAATACCACTCGTAACTTGGAAATAATTGTTATCGTCAAAGTAAAGTATTTTCCATACTTAGGAAAAATAAGTCCAACTAAGCTTATAAAAACTTGTTGTAATATATCGTATATAAATGTTAGTGTTATATTCCTTGTCTTGAAAACCTTAAAATAATGTCTAGTAGTTGTAAAAATAAATCTTGGGTCATAAGTTCTTCATTTGTTAAGAATATAACTCCTTGAATGAGAATCTAGAAAATATATTATTTTGTACGTAGTTATATTATTTTCTAGTAGTGACTATATATATATATATATATATATATATATATAGTTTTGACGATATTAAAACGTGTATAACTTGGTCGTTTTAGGCTCGTTTTCCTCGTTCTTTATATCCACGGATTCGTTTTTGTATATACTAGTATATTTTTGCTAACTCGGCTCCTCTAGGTTACGTTTAATGCCTCTATTTACCCGTCGAAATCGGCCAAACAGCAAGCAGTTTTTATAAAAATAGTTTTCGTCGTTAAATTTGCAAAAATCATATCTCCTTCGTTATAAGCTCGTTTTAATCCGTTCTTTCGCCTAAAGTTTCGTTTTTGAAAGTATTTTCTAAATCTTTAGTCAAAAATTAGCCATCAACCACTGATTTTCCCATGAAATAAAAATAGGGACAATAGGTATTTCTAATGTTTCAAAAATCGTTTCTAGGGTTCTAATCTAGTTCCATCTTCATTCAAACCACTTTCAATCACCACAAAACTAATCTAATCCTACCATACACCTTCTTAGGGTGTCATGGGTTCCTAATCATCATAACTAAGTAGATCTAACAAGGATCTACCATACACCTTATTAATGAGGTTGGAGTGTGTAAGTAAACCATGTAAGTGATTGTAGTGGGGGGGGGGGGGGGATGAATGTAAGACTTTTTGGTGATTTTGTATTATTATGTGTTTAGTTGTAGTTTTAAAGTGTACCGGGTACCGGGTTAACTAAAAATAAATTTTAACGGAGTTAACTGGGATAAAATAAAGTTATAAAAATAGGTTGGGTAAAATTATTGGGTGTTTAGATAATTATAGTTTAATTTCTACGAAAACCGTCGAAATTTTAGTAAACTTAAGTTAATAATTAAAATAAATATCCAAAATACCGGGTAAATTAATATTATAATTTTTATATTATAAAAATGAATATAAAAATATATTGGGATCATAATCGGGAGTGATGAACATGTTAGTCACATTTATAGTTCGCGTATTAGCGTTTATTTAAAATAAACATACGTAAATCGTTAATTATACCAAAAGTATAAATTTAATTATCCTACGAGTGGAATAGTATGCAACTGCCCTAATGATGATGTGCAGACTATTTCTAGTCCGTATGAAATGTCCCTGATAATAATGCATGAATTCGCTCCTGAACCAATACGGTTACGCGAATTTGAATACTCGTAAACTAAATTTACAATGACGTGAGTAATGCACGTGAATAGTGGTTTCCTCTCGGAAATGAATAGTGTCAAGTGAATAGTAAAATTTCGGAATATTTCTCGGAATGTCAAATTGACCCAAAAAATGATGAATAGTAAAACGATGAATAGTAATATGTGAATAGTAAATTGTCGAGGTTTGGAAAACGACCGGAAATTACGAGTTGTGACATAATAGTACTAATATTAGTCAGGATAGTATTGATAATGTTCCTTAAATACCTGTTCCTTTTGATAAGAATCCTGTTCTTAATCCTAGTCTTACTAAGAATGTTGGTGCAGAGAGTAATTTAGATAGTAATACTGTTAATGGGAATCAAGATGTGAAATCTAATAATAATGGTGTTGGAGTAAATAGTGGTTCTAAGGATATTGGAATGAAGGAATCAAGTAGGTTTCTGAAGCCATTGTTATTTAGTAATGTGGTGCAGGGTGCTAAGTATATTGGTGGTAATAAGCTGAAAGTTGTTTCTTGTGCTATTAGGGATGGAAGAGCTATTGTGGATATGGATCCTGTGATAAAGGAGGGTAGCAAGAAATGGGGTTTAATTGTTGTAGGTTATTTTGTTGGAATGAAGATGAGCTATAGAGATATAGTAGGGCATTTGAAGAGGATATGGAGGCCATACCATTTGGAGGAAATTATAGCGAATGAAAGTGGGCTTTATTTTTTTAAATTTAAATCTGAAGAAGGATTGCAAAATGTTGTATAGAATGGGCCATGGCTAGTTGATCAAAAGCCTTTATTTGTTCAGAAGTGGGCTGCGGGTAATTGTCTTGTTAAGCCTGAGCCTACCAGAATTCCTATATGGGTTAAGATGTACAATATACCCTTAGAGGCGTGGAATGTGGAAGGTATTAGCAGAATTGCAAGTAGAATAGGGACTCCTTTGATTATGGATAAAGTCACCACGGATATGTGTGAAAAGGGGTATGGTAGGGCTAGTTATGCTAGGGTCCTTGTTGAGGTTGACGCTGCTAAGGGTCTAGTTGATTCAGTTGAGTTATGGTATAGGAACTTGAATAGGTCTATGAATTTGAAGGTGGAGTATGCTTGGCAGCCTCCTATTTGTTCTCATTGTTGTGTTTTTGGTCATTGTTTTGAGAATTGTACTAATAGAGTTTTATCTGATAAGGAGAAGGAAGTGAGAAATGATACTAAGGTGCATAATGTTACTAAGGTGAATGAGGTGTTTAAAGGTGATGATGGGTTGAAGTATGTTGATTATAGAAAGACTAATAGGAATTATGTTGAGCAAAGGACTAATGCTGAGCCTGGTATTTCGCTAACTCAGAATTATCATGTTAATGGTGCTGGTTATAACAGGGGTGGTGGTATGTTTATTGGTAGGGGTGGCCCTAGTTTTAGAGGTAGAGGAAGAGGAGGCTTTTACGCAAGAGGAGGTTATAATGGATATCAAGTAAATGCAGATAAAATGAATGTTAATATGAAGAACAGTGAGAAGGTTAAGGGTGATGTGGTTGATAATATGCAGAGTCAAGATGTGGGCAATGATGATTCAGATGAGTGGAAGAATTTCTGCGCTAGAATTGATATGATCTGTAAAATTGGTATAATGATTGGTGAAGATGAAAAATTTACCTGGTCAGCCAAAATGTTGGACTATTATTTAGATAGATGGAAGGAATGCAATGATAAGGTTCAAACTACTGATGAAGTTTTGAAGAATAATATTGATAAGCTGCAAAAGAGTATTGGTTTGGGTGCTAAGCATCTTCATGAGAATGCAAAGAAGATTGCTGATCAGAGGGTTATTGATGAGTGTGATGGCACAAGAGTTCAAAGTTATTACAATTTATTTTATTCCAAAACATATGAAGCTGAATTATTGAAGATCAAACAGATGAAATGGCAAAAGGATATGCTAGAAGTTGATTTATTTATTAGCTCTAAACAGCCTTTGAATGGTAACATCAAAGAGCTATGGTCTAATGAAATGGTGAAGTATTATGAGAGTGTATGTGATGAAAGGAGGAATGGTTTGGTCTGATGATCATTGTGGGGTCTAAGAAGAAGATTCAGAAGCTGGTTACTGGTATTCTTTTGTTTTTGTTAGTTTGTAGTTGCTTTGTTGCATATGTTGAGTTTTGTATTGAGTTTTGTATTGTTGCTGTTTTTGTTTGTGAGCATGGGGTATGTCCTTTGCTTTTTTAAGCCAAGTAGTGCAGCTTAGGGATGTGTCCTAGGCTGCTTTTGCTCTTGGGCTTATTCTTTTGTACTTAGCCAATTCTTTGGCTTTTTTGTTCTTTAATTCATTTACCTTTAGTGGAAAGGGTTATAATGTGTGCTAGCAAATGTTATCAATCCAAAAGTGGATGGCAATATTAATCGGGACACATCTCAATTCTTTCAAAATTACTGATTTTTCCAGTGGATAGATCCAGTTATTCTAATAAATTACTCCTAAAAGTTTGAAAACAACTAGATTATAAGGACAAACAAAATTTAAAAATTAACTCGATATTAGACTTAATTTTTTGTTTACCTACTCACCCCCCCCCCCCCCCACACTTAAGTTAAGCATTGTCCTCAATGTGATAAATGAACTTAAAAGTATGAAAGTAGGGAAAATGAGAAAATAAACCATGATATGCGGTTTTATGTTTCTATCCAATCTTCTGTTTCTTGCAATCAACACCTGCATTATTAGAATCAAAAACAAACAAACAAAAAGCATTGCAATTTTATTCAAATTAGTGGCACACCCCCACACTTAAGTTTGACCAAGTGGTAAAACTTTGGGGTGTAGACACTGATAAAAAAATATATTAAAAATAAACACATGGGTTGCCTCCCGAGAAGCGCTTGTTTTATTAATGAGTCCTCAGCCGGACTCAAACTTCGAATAGATTATGTAGTTGTAGTGTTGCATTTCCTTTTAGGGATGTACACCACATTTCTTATCACAATTCCCTCCCCTGTTTCATCTATGTTTTTGAATGTAACTTTTTCCCATGCTCTAGGAAGAGCATCATAGATAAAACCATTATTGTGTGCCCAAGGGATCATTCCCTTGTGTGGAGCCATGAATGTGATAGCTTCATATTCAAATTCGGATGGAATTTCTTCATTAGAAATTACGTTTAATTGCTCTTTATCATAATAGAGTTTAATTCGGTGCCCATTTACAATGAAACTTCCACCATGTTTGTCATAAAGTTCAACATAACCTGATGGAAATCCATGTTTCACTACATATGGTCCAAACCATTTTGGCTTGAGTTTCAGAGCTTTAAACTTGTATTTCATATTGAAGAGCAGAACTTTATCTCCAGCTTTGAATTGTTTTCTGATTGGTCCCGAACGGTCAACTAAGTTCACCAGGTGATGGTCAACCAAGTCAAACGTCAAAGACCAACTAACCAAGGAGTTTAGGGAATCCCCGGGTCGTTATGTCCCGACGAGGTGTGATGGTTAACAAACGGTTCTATGATCGGGTGAATTTAGACAGGAAAAGGTTTGTGAGTGATTAAACTAAGGAATATACGAAGAAATAGCTTAAATAAGCTATATGAATAAGACAGGAAAGTTAGAAAAACCAGAAACGTTTAAAACCTAAAACGCGTACGTTCACGTTTAAATAAAACGTAAACGTACAAAATAAAAAGTAAAAACGGGAATCTGAAAACACCTAGGGGGTGAAAATGACTTTTTTACAAACTAAAAGATAAAAGAAAATTTTTGGAAAAAGAAAATTAATTTTTACACTATTTAATTATTTAATATTAATTATTACTAATTATTAATATTTAAGTAACTTAAATACAATATAATATTATTTAAATACTAGAAAAATGAAAAGAAAATTTCTAAAATTATAAAATAACTAAAAACAAGTTTTAAAACTAAAAATAAGTATTTTTTTATGATTTTTCTATTAATTAATTACTAATTAATTATTAATTACCTAATTAAACTATTTTAAATTAAGAAAAATAGCAAATGAACAGTAAAAATTTTAAGAAAATTTCTAAAATTATTTTACAACATATAAAAGCAAGAAAAAATATAAAAACTAGGTTTTGCTTAATAGAAACTAATTATGCTATTTAACACTTAATATTAATTAATTATTAATAAAACTAAGATTAATTCTATTAAATACTAAATGATAAAATAAAAATATGAGAAAATTACTATAAATACTTTAATATAAGAGGAATTTAAGAAAAATATAAAATAGCTAAGTACTTAATAAAAATTTAAAAATGAAAATTAAAATTAAATTACATTAAATAGAAACTATCACTTAATATTAAATTGTTTTTTCTTGATTTTTCTTTTACAAATCAATGTGAACACTGAGATGGGACAGAGTTTAGGGGCAATTCCTAGTGGGGTCCACAGACTTCTAGGTCAAACCAATGGTCAATGTTGGAAGCCTACCAGGGAGGGGTTTGAAAGAACCAAGATGGAAAGGCTGAGGACCACTATGGTGGCCAGAAAACCACCACCAAGGTGGTGGTGTGGAGTGGTACCTGCTGATGCAGGGGGTATGGTTGCCCTGCAGCCTACTTTAGGGCAAGCTGGGGACTAGGGAAAAATTTGCAAAAATGAAAAGACCATGGGACATGATAGCTGAGCTGGTAGACAGCACATATAAACAAGTTTCACTTCCTGAAAGCAATCACAAAAATCAATAATATTCTTTGAACTTTTGCAAAAATCTGAAAAGTAACTTTTTGACTTTTGAAGAAAAACTTGGAACTTTGACTTTCTTCAACTTTGATTTGGTCTAACTGATTTAGATTGATGTATTAAGTTATAATAAGAGTAAACTAAGCTTGAAAAACAACTTCCTAATCAAAATGGGTTAATTTGGGACCAACTGTCCTTGACAGTTAACTGTCAAGGGGTTTGGAGGTGATTTTTGACTATTTGAACACAAATGACCAAGTAGTAGATCACAATGGACTGATATACACCTAAGAACAATGTACCAAGTATTTTAGACTCAAAATAACAACACATCCATAGGATTAAAGCTTAATCCAAACACCCCTTAAAAACAGTTTTTCAAATGAAACATGTCACACCCCTAGAATCGGGTCCAGCGGAAGCATACAAGTAGCTGGGGTGTAACTCAATTGGTATTACAACACAAGTTCAAAAATGGTTTTCACTTGACTCATTTAGAATAAAATAGCTTAATCAAAAATGTTGAATTTACATTTTTAAAAGTAGTGCGGAAGTAAGCCCTTAAAAGTAGTTTAAAACGGTCCCCATATAAATAATCAGAGTCTTCTATGACCATGCCATGCCCTGCCAAAACCTCCAGTAGTGTGCCATTGGTTAAAACCTGAAAATACATGCTAAAGTGTCAACACGAGGTTGGTGAGTTCATAGAGTTTGTTTAACAAATAATGCCTATAGAGAAATGATCGCCCAGCAAAGGCATTGTAAATCCACTCAGTTACAAGTCCCGCCATAAGAGACTTGTAACCTGTGTGTTTACAACCCACTGCCAAATGTGTTAGAGTCTACGGAAACAAAAGTAATATGTGGACCAATAATCAAAGATAAGTGTAGTTTGACCAATACATTTGGTTATGTGACCAATTCATTCGGTATGTGACCAATTCATTCGGTCGTATTACCCGTACATTCGGTTATGTGACCCGTTCATTTGGTCATGTATGTACATAGTGGAAAAGCCGGTTCATTCGGTTAAGTGTGCATAATAGTGGAAAAAGCTTGGGTCCAAAGGTAAAAAGGATTAAGTGTGATGCAATTGAATATACACTACCTTCGAATGAGTGAGAAATTCATAAATGGAGCAAGTAAATGTTTGACTAAGCATGTAGCAAAAACCAATTAAATCAAGTATACATTTAGATGGAAACGAGCATGTATTCTCCCCCAAAACCGTTATAGAACAAGTTAAAATAGTAGGGGCTATGACTCACCTGGAGCGATAGCTACGATGACAAAGTGGATACACTGAAGTGAGGCACGATCTCTAACCGCAACCTAATATGAATGGTATAATCTAATGTTAGAAATGAAATGATGCTACACATGCAAATACGTATGTTATCGATACCACTCGTTAGTTTTGAAAATAACGTTTATCGTCGAAAAATATATTTTTGACGTCTCGTTAGTTAGTAATCACTTTCCATGTAAATATGTTGAAACGGTACTCCACGATCCTTGTTTGGTGTTCTATCGGCAAATATAAGGTTTTCGTCGCAAAATAGCATTTTCGTTACTTGAAAATATGCCCAATATGGCCTCGTAAAACTAGTCGCGAAATATTGTACGTTAAGTGTTAATGGTCAAGCTCGGCGTTTTTGAAAACCTTGTAACAATATTTTGAAGTCGTGTTATTTAACTTTTGGCTATACGGGTCTTGATTGATGAGGAAATCGACTCTTATTGTTGTTACTTGAAAGTATTATGTTCAACACTTAGAAATTTTCATTATAGTAAAAGCTGTCAAAATATATATAGTTTATCGGGTATATAGATGAGGTCGTAGTTTATTCGTTATAAGTCTATTCGACGAACGGCCAATTGATTTGAAAAGCTTGCTGGAAGGTCTTGATTTCATAAAACTACGGCTCGGACTCAAACTGATCCGATCATAAAGAAAAACAGCCGAGAAAGTGGTGTTTCGCAAAGACAGTTTTACGGCAAAATAATAATAGAAAAGCTGATGGAAATTTGTAAAAATCGTCTAAGTTCAAACGCTTGTATCTTTTTCGTTATAAGCTCGTTTTCTACGCTCTTTATATCCCCGGAATCGTGGGATGGCATACTAATATATTTTTGATAAATCGGGACGGCTAAATCAAATTTTAGGCCTCGAAACAGTCCATGAAAATCGTGGGACAGCAAGGTATTTTTCAGAAAATAGTTTTCGTCGTTAAAATTGAAAATAGTATATCTTTTTCGTCGTAACTCGGATTTTAGTGATTCAAGCGGCCACGGTTTCGTTTTTGAAAGTATTTTTCGAATATCTAACCCAATGTTACCCGGAAACCCCTGAGTTTTCTGAAATTGGCGATTTGGGACAGAACCTATATTTGAAAGTATTTTTCGTTGTTAATATTCGGAAAATCATATCTCCTTCGTTATTAACTCGTTTTTATCCCCGTTTTCGGCCATAGTTTCGTCTCGGAATGTAGTTTCTAAATCTTTGGTCAAATATTACCCACAACCTACTGAGTTGGCCACGTTTTCAAAATAAGGACAGCCACTTTTCTATTGGTGCCAAAAATGAGTTTTCTAGTTTGTAACTTGTTCAAGGCTTAACCAAACCACTTTCAATCACCACAAAACTAGTCTAATCCTACCATACACCTTCTTAGGGTGTCATGGGTTCCTAAACACCATCCATCACAACAATCTACCAAGGATTCACCTATATAATATATCTAAGGCTTGTAAGTTATAAAAAGAATATATAGAGTGGTATAAATCAACATATGCATATATATCTTGAATAAAAGTGTATGATCATTGAAAGATACTTGAGGAAATTATGAAAATGAGTTTGACAACTTACTTGAAGGATTAGTGGATTAGTGGAGATGAAAAACTTGCAAAACCTTGTGTTTAAACTTCAAAACCCTAACAAGAAGTACTAAGTAACCTTGATTATCACTTGATCTTGGAAAAATTATGGTTTGTTCTTGTTTCTTGATCTAGGTCGATCCACACACAAAAGGAGAAGAGAAAAATGAAGTTTTTGCTAGTTGTTTGAATGATGAACAAAAATGAAGTAAAGATATTTGTAAGGTTAAGTCTTGGTCAATACAATTAATGAGGTCTTGGACCTAGGGGGGCACACAAGAGCAAAACAAGGAAAAGGTTTTGTGGCTAATAAATGTTTATGTCCCAATGTGCAAGTATTAGTGGGTTTAAGTGGGGTATTAGGTGTTATCGGGTACCGAGTTATCTTGAAATAAATGGTAACGAGGTGAAATAAAATACGAAGAAGTTATAAAAGTTGTAAAATATTATTCCTTGCAAGAATCGGGTGTTAGAGTAATTAGCGTGTCGAAAATCGTTAACCGACGGAGTAATAAGCTACGACCGTAAAATATAGTAATTGATTTAAATACACCGGGTAAACTAATAATATAATTTTTATATTATTATAATGAGTATAAAAATATGTTAGAATCATAGTCGGGAGTATTGGGTATATGTTAGTAGTAACACTGAGTGGTATCGTTAATTACAAATCAAGCATACGTATCTAGAAATAATGCATATCCGTGTAGGTTCTCAAGTGATGATGATAATGTGTAGACTACTCCAGTCTATATGAAATGTCATTAATGAATGATGCATGAATTCGCAGCTAAACCTAACTGGTTACGCGAATTTGAAGACTCGTAAACTCAGTTTACGAAAAGACGAACGATGATCATGAATAGTGATTTCCCTTCGGGAATGAATAGTGGCACATGAATAGTAAAATTTTTGAACGCTTCTCGAAATGTCAAATTGACCTCAAAAATGATGAATAGTAATCGGTGAATAGTAATCGATGAATAGTAACTGATGAATAGTGAATAAGAGAAAAGTCCCGAAAATGCGGGTTGTTACAGTCTCACCACCTTGAAAGGAACTTCGTCCCGAAGTTCAGTTTGTGTTGGTCTCTGAAGTTGTATTGGTGAAAAGATGATGATTTTTATCGTGTAAGTTATTGAGCTCTAACAAGGTTCAAGTCTGACGGCCACTAGACCTACTCTGTCAGAAATAGTAAATGGTTTAACGTGTATCGGGTTTAACTTTCTGAAGTTTTCTGAATGGTATTATGCCTTTCCTAGGCAGAACTTTCAACATAATCATGCCATCAACTTAAAATTCTAAGGGTTTACCGTTTATCGAACTTGTAACTGATTCTTGATTTGTAGGAAATTCCTGGTTATTTCATGAATGCTTACGGGACTCGTGAGTTGGGCTTTTCCAAGTTTTGATCCGTCAATGGATGCTGGCACTTCGACCATAGAGTGCTTTGAATGGTGTAGTCTCTAAGCTCGTGTGGTAACTATGGTTGCAACTGAATTTGATTTATGGCAAATGGTTAATCCAACCATTTCTAGTGTCAATCACACCCGATTTGGGCATATCTCCCTTTGTTTGAATCGTTCTCTAATCCTGACCATTGGTCTGCAGATGATAGGTGGTGTAGTTCCAAAGGAAACTTAATGAAATTGCTAGGAGTTGGAGGTGAATCAAATTCCTATATTAGGAATAATTGAAATAGGTATCATGAATCTTGTGGAAAAATCTTACAAGGTTAGGTCCGTCAAAGGGTGTTATTGAAAATAATAGATTAGGACAAGGTTACGATTCTCCGCAGGATGTCATGAATTGAGTTTTTCTCCACCTACGGTGCTTAGTCTCCATTACTAAGATTTTCCCCAAGTTATAAGTCATCAAATCACAAACTCCTAAAGGTATAAGTGATGTAATATAGTGATTGAGTTTTCAAAGTTTGTTTTGAGATTGTGCGTTTTATTCATAAACCTTCCTTGAATAACGAATTTACAAATTTAAGCAAACGGCTTTTTAGGTAACATTCTACTTGATGTTTCAAAATTTAATAGTTATGCAAGATAGGACAATTTTCAACATAAGGTGGATAATATGGTTTACCAAAGATTGATGTTTAAATTTTGTAACATTCAATAGTTTTGTAAAAGATTAGCCAAAAGGAATTTGCTTGTCAAATAAGTGCATCAGAAAAGTATCTCTTACAAGAGATATGTTTTGTATAACGGTAGTTTGGAGAAAATCCATTTAAAAGTGAAAATATTAAGAGGATAAAATAGCCAGGTATGTATGTATGCACAAATGCATAGGTGTCTAACATGTTTGAATAAAGTCTATTGGTGAGGACATGTTCAATTCATTGCCTCGGTTAAAAGGTTGGATTTGTCTCTATAGTGTTGATCAGTGAGCACTCGTATCGAAATGAATCCTGTAATTCAGTCAAGCCAATACTTACTAGATGGTAGAGTTTTGGTAATTAGGCCAGTGATAATGGTTCGAATGGTTTTGTGATATCCTGCGATTCTTGTTGAGTTTTGAATGGTCTTACTGTACCGAGGGATCATCCTCATAGAAGGTATAGAAAGTCTGTCCTAGGGAGGTCATTGATAATATCCACTTATCAATATTGGGAGTAGATGAGGGATAAGTGACATCGGAATCTATAGAGTGTTAGCTAATTCCTTATACATATGGGGATGGGGAAAGGGAAATGATAGTGATGGTGAGAAGGGAAAAGACTGTGACAACTGCAACAAAAAGAGATTGTAATAAAAGAAAGTACTGTGATGTAAGTGCGTTGTGCATAAATATGAAAGTTCATGAAATAAAATGACTAGTTGACAAGCTTCCAATCGGTGGTTCACGAAGTGATGAAAAGTAGGAATGTTATGACAACGAGAGTATACACACACATAAATGAAGCATTTGGAAAATGAGTTGAGAATTCAATCCAGACATAATCTTATTATAACCATTCTCAGTGTTGCAAAATTCATCTCTGAGTCAGACATAGGTGGTCAGCCTATATCTCACTATCCCGGGTTGAATATAGATGACCAGTCTATATTCCACCGAGGTTCCATGAATTTTGAAATACTCAGTTCAGTTATACTAATACCATGTCCTTCCCAATACCAAGACGTTCAGAAAGACTAAGGCAGGTGACCAAACTCGAGGTCGAATGATGAAACTATGCAAGGAAAAACATAACGTGATGACATATATGATACGTGAACATGCTTATATGAAAGACAATTATAGTAATCAACTATAATAATTGAATATAGTATATCAGATAATGAGACACAAATCTCATCACTTAAGTCAGCGGCTAACCACAAATGAGGCTTCAGCTTGGCAGGCAGGCACGTGACGGTCATAGGGTTAAGTTTTCGTAAAAGTAGCTATAGTCTAGGTTTTAAAAACACTTAGTTCGCTACAGCCAAAGCTCTGATACCAATCTGTCACACCCCCAGAATCGGGTCCAGCGGAAGCATACAAGTAGCTGGGGTGTAACTCAATTGGTATTACAACACAAGTTCAAAAATGGTTTTCACTTGACTCATTTAGAATAAAATAGCTTAATCAAAAATGTTGAATTTACATTTTTAAAAGTAGTGCGGAAGTAAGCCCTTAAAAGTAGTTTAAAACGGTCCCCATATAAATAATCAGAGTCTTCTATGACCATGCCATGCCCTGCCAAAACCTCCAGTAGTGTGCCATTGGTTAAAACCTGAAAATACATGCTAAAGTGTCAACACGAGGTTGGTGAGTTCATAGAGTTTGTTTAACAAATAATGCCTATAGAGAAATGATCGCCCAGCAAAGGCATTGTAAATCCACTCAGTTACAAGTCCCGCCATAAGAGACTTGTAACCTGTGTGTTTACAACCCACTGCCAAATGTGTTAGAGTCTACGGAAACAAAAGTAATATGTGGACCAATAATCAAAGATAAGTGTAGTTTGACCAATACATTTGGTTATGTGACCAATTCATTCGGTATGTGACCAATTCATTCGGTCGTATTACCCGTACATTCGGTTATGTGACCCGTTCATTTGGTCATGTATGTACATAGTGGAAAAGCCGGTTCATTCGGTTAAGTGTGCATAATAGTGGAAAAAGCTTGGGTCCAAAGGTAAAAAGGATTAAGTGTGATGCAATTGAATATACACTACCTTCGAATGAGTGAGAAATTCATAAATGGAGCAAGTAAATGTTTGACTAAGCATGTAGCAAAAACCAATTAAATCAAGTATACATTTAGATGGAAACGAGCATGTATTCTCCCCCAAAACCGTTATAGAACAAGTTAAAATAGTAGGGGCTATGACTCACCTGGAGCGATAGCTACGATGACAAAGTGGATACACTGAAGTGAGGCACGATCTCTAACCGCAACCTAATATGAATGGTATAATCTAATGTAAGAAATGAAATGATGCTACACATGCAAATACGTATGTTATCGATACCACTCGTTAGTTTTGAAAATAACGTTTATCGTCGAAAAATATATTTTTGACGTCTCGTTAGTTAGTAATCACTTTCCATGTAAATATGTTGAAACGGTACTCCACGATCCTTGTTTGGTGTTCTATCGGCAAATATAAGGTTTTCGTCGCAAAATAGCATTTTCGTTACTTGAAAATATGCCCAATATGGCCTCGTAAAACTAGTCGCGAAATATTGTACGTTAAGTGTTAATGGTCAAGCTCGGCGTTTTTGAAAACCTTGTAACAATATTTTGAAGTCGTGTTATTTAACTTTTGGCTATACGGGTCTTGATTGATGAGGAAATCGACTCTTATTGTTGTTACTTGAAAGTATTATGTTCAACACTTAGAAATTTTCATTATAGTAAAAGCTGTCAAAATATATATAGTTTATCGGGTATATAGATGAGGTCGTAGTTTATTCGTTATAAGTCTATTCGACGAACGGCCAATTGATTTGAAAAGCTTGCTGGAAGGTCTTGATTTCATAAAACTACGGCTCGGACTCAAACTGATCCGATCATAAAGAAAAACAGCCGAGAAAGTGGTGTTTCGCAAAGACAGTTTTACGGCAAAATAATAATAGAAAAGCTGATGGAAATTTGTAAAAATCGTCTAAGTTCAAACGCTTGTATCTTTTTCGTTATAAGCTCGTTTTCTACGCTCTTTATATCCCCGGAATCGTGGGATGGCATACTAATATATTTTTGATAAATCGGGACGGCTAAATCAAATTTTAGGCCTCGAAACAGTCCATGAAAATCGTGGGACAGCAAGGTATTTTTCAGAAAATAGTTTTCGTCGTTAAAATTGAAAATAGTATATCTTTTTCGTCGTAACTCGGATTTTAGTGATTCAAGCGGCCACGGTTTCGTTTTTGAAAGTATTTTTCGAATATCTAACCCAATGTTACCCGGAAACCCCTGAGTTTTCTGAAATTGGCGATTTGGGACAGAACCTATATTTGAAAGTATTTTTCGTTGTTAATATTCGGAAAATCATATCTCCTTCGTTATTAACTCGTTTTTATCCCCGTTTTCGGCCATAGTTTCGTCTCGGAATGTAGTTTCTAAATCTTTGGTCAAATATTACCCACAACCTACTGAGTTGGCCACGTTTTCAAAATAAGGACAGCCACTTTTCTATTGGTGCCAAAAATGAGTTTTCTAGTTTGTAACTTGTTCAAGGCTTAACCAAACCACTTTCAATCACCACAAAACTAGTCTAATCCTACCATACACCTTCTTAGGGTGTCATGGGTTCCTAAACACCATCCATCACAACAATCTACCAAGGATTCACCTATATAATATATCTAAGGCTTGTAAGTTATAAAAAGAATATATAGAGTGGTATAAATCAACATATGCATATATATCTTGAATAAAAGTGTATGATCATTGAAAGATACTTGAGGAAATTATGAAAATGAGTTTGACAACTTACTTGAAGGATTAGTGGATTAGTGGAGATGAAAAACTTGCAAAACCTTGTGTTTAAACTTCAAAACCCTAACAAGAAGTACTAAGTAACCTTGATTATCACTTGATCTTGGAAAAATTATGGTTTGTTCTTGTTTCTTGATCTAGGTCGATCCACACACAAAAGGAGAAGAGAAAAATGAAGTTTTTGCTAGTTGTTTGAATGATGAACAAAAATGAAGTAAAGATATTTGTAAGGTTAAGTCTTGGTCAATACAATTAATGAGGTCTTGGACCTAGGGGGGCACACAAGAGCAAAACAAGGAAAAGGTTTTGTGGCTAATAAATGTTTATGTCCCAATGTGCAAGTATTAGTGGGTTTAAGTGGGGTATTAGGTGTTATCGGGTACCGAGTTATCTTGAAATAAATGGTAACGAGGTGAAATAAAATACGAAGAAGTTATAAAAGTTGTAAAATATTATTCCTTGCAAGAATCGGGTGTTAGAGTAATTAGCGTGTCGAAAATCGTTAACCGACGGAGTAATAAGCTACGACCGTAAAATATAGTAATTGATTTAAATACACCGGGTAAACTAATAATATAATTTTTATATTATTATAATGAGTATAAAAATATGTTAGAATCATAGTCGGGAGTATTGGGTATATGTTAGTAGTAACACTGAGTGGTATCGTTAATTACAAATCAAGCATACGTATCTAGAAATAATGCATATCCGTGTAGGTTCTCAAGTGATGATGATAATGTGTAGACTACTCCAGTCTATATGAAATGTCATTAATGAATGATGCATGAATTCGCAGCTAAACCTAACTGGTTACGCGAATTTGAAGACTCGTAAACTCAGTTTACGAAAAGACGAACGATGATCATGAATAGTGATTTCCCTTCGGGAATGAATAGTGTCACATGAATAGTAAAATTTTTGAACGCTTCTCGAAATGTCAAATTGACCTCAAAAATGATGAATAGTAAAATGATGAATAGTAATCGGTGAATAGTAATCGATGAATAGTAACTGATGAATAGTGAATAAGAGAAAAGTCCCGAAAATGCGGGTTGTTACAAAACATGAACAAACTAAAATTAGGGCTTAATTTATGAATGGAACTATATCTAATAAGCAGTAATAAGACTAAATAAGCACATATGAGCAGCAAATAATTACTAGGGACTAAATTATAGTGAAACACTTAAAAAGATGAAATAGGCTTACACTTGATTTAATGGCTGAGAACATATAACCAAGACCTCATGACACTAACCTAAGCTCCCCAATGAGCTTTACTAAACAGTAACCAATCTCTATTAACCCTGCTCCTCTGCTTCTTCTCCTTCTAGGATGATTTTTTATTTTTCTCTCTAATTTTGGAATTTTGAATAAACTTGATTTGAAGATGATTTAATACTTAGTAAACTTTTAGAAGCTTATCACTCACTAAATTAGGCTTAAATAAGCAGATTAAGACAGCTTTTTAACAACTTAACACTAAATTGAAATTTTAAATAAAAATGGTGAAAACTGATTGTGCTAAAATAAACTGAAATTGATATTAAATTAAGTTGGAATTACATAAATGAGACTGAGTACACACCTTTTAAACTAATTTTAACAACTAAAAAGTTACATTACATAAAATTGACCTAAAAACTACACTAAGAGAAAATAAAACCTAACTACTGCTTCCATCTCTACTTTTTCTTTTCTTTTATAGTCCCTGAGGTTCTTCTCTTTCTTTCCCATCCTTTGTGGACCCATGGATTGCTTAAGATTGATCCCAGTCATTCAAATGAAAAATGGCAGGAAATGGAGTTGGGCAGGGTTGAGTGGGATTTGGTGAGAATTAAATGAGGAGGGGGGATGTATGGGTGTAGGTGAAGTTATTAATTGTAGTTGGTGAGTTGGTGAAGAATTTGGAGGAGGGGGGGGGGGACCAGTTGCAGAAAACGGGGAGGTAGGGGATGGTGTGTGTTTGACCCGGGGTTGGGTGGGTTTTATTATTTTGGGAATGGGCTGGGGTACATGGGCTTAGGGTGTTGTTTTTGGACCAGGTTTGGTTTATGGGTCAAATTAATAAAAAGGGTCCAAATGGTTTTGTATATAATCACAAGGACCAATATTGTAAAAGCTAAAATTTCAAGGGGCTGTTTTGCCAAATCTCCAAAGTACAAGTAAGGATAATTCCTGCCAAGTTTCAATAGTATAAGGACAAAAAGTGACATTTTTCATTTTGAAATTCACAGGGACCAAAATTGTCATTTTTCAAAAGTCCTGGGACCAAACATGTAATTTCCTCAAAATTTTTGAGATTTTTCACCAAAGGACTAAATATGATAACTTATGATTTCAAAAGGAACTTTGGCGACTTTTTCCATATTTTGAATATCCAGGGACTAGTTTTGTAATTTTATGAAAGTTGGGGGACTGAAACAGCCAATTTTGCAAACTTTGTACGTTTTTAATTTGTTTTTACTCGTTTTGCATCTAAAACATATAAAACACAATTTTGAAATATTTTTAGTATTTTGACGCATTTCTGAGTGCTTTTGTATGTTTTGCAGTTCAGATTTGACCAAAAATGATGAGTGTTTGAGCACTCATCATTTTTGAATTCTCAGCTTTCTATCGTGGTAAGCTTTGGTTCTTGCTTTGTATAGCTGGGAGTTCTCGTAAGCTTGAAGTCTTGACTCATCGAGTTCATGCAATTGCAAAAATCTCTTTTCTCCAGCTATTTTTAGATCTGGATTACAGCTTCTTAGCGCCCAGTATGCACGGTGCTCAAGTTCGAACGGTAGATGACATGTTTTCCTATACAAGAGTCTATATGGTGTTGTACCAATTGGTATCTTATATGCCATACGAAATGCCCATAGAGCATCGTCTAATTTCCTTGACCAAACGGAAGGATTGTCCTTAACCGTTTTTTCAAGTATTCTTTTTATAGTTCTATTGGTATTTTCGACTGGACCACTAGTTTGTGGATGATAAGCTATAGCAAAACGATGATGAACTCCATATCGTTTCATTACTTTCTCCATTTGTTTATTACAGAAATGGGATCCTCTATCACTTATTAAAGCTTTAGGAATTCCATAGCAAGCGAAAAGCTTTTTGAGAAAGTTGACAACAACTCGTGCATCGTTAGTAGGAAGAGCTTCAGCTTCAACCCATTTGGAAACATAATTGATTGCAATGAGAATATATTCGTACTTGTGTGATTTAGGGAAGGGTTCCATAAAATCAATTCCCCAAATGTCGAATATTTCGCAGACTTGAATGCTCTTTTGAGGCATTTCGTCTCTTCGAGAAAGGTTACCGGATTTTTGGCACGCATTGCAGTTTTGAATGAGAGTATATGCTTCTTTGAAAATTGCAGGCCAATAGAATCCAGCATCAAAAACTTTTTTAGCTGTAGTGGAAGGACCATAATGTCCCCCAGTTGGGCCCATGATGACATTCATCAAGAATTTTTCTTGTTTCGGCACCCGAAACACATCTTCGTTATGTCCCGACGAGGTGTGATGGTAATCAAAACGGGTTTGTGATCGGGTGAGTTTGGACAGAAAAGGGGTTTGAGTGATTTGTATGATTACACTAAGACATGAGGAATGAAAATAACTTAGAAACACTATATTAACAATTACTGATGATCAGATAACCTAAAACGTAAGTTAAACCTAAAAACGCATTCGTTTGATTTAATTCTACGTAGACGTACGAAATAAAACGCGAGTTTTGTGAAATAAAATACCTACGGATATGAAAATTACATTTTTACAATCCTAATGATAAAAGAAAATTTTTAGAAAATTAAAATTAATTTTTACACTATTTATATAATTAATATTAATTAATTACTATTTAATAACTAATTAATAATATTTAAAATACACTAATTATGAATTTAAGCTAGAAAAATGAAAATTTAATTCTAAAAACTCTAAAATAATATAAAAGTAATTTTAAAACTAAAAATATATTTTTCCTACTTTTTCTCTATTTGTTATTAATTAACTAAGTTTTAAATACTAATTAAACTAATTAAATTAAATAAAAATAGCAAATGACTAGTAAAAATTCTAAAACTTTTTCTAAAAATATTTTATGACATTTAAAACCTAGGAAAAATATAAAAACATAGGAGTACTTAATAAAAACTATTTATACTATTAAGTTATCTAATATTAATTAATTATTAATAAAACTAATATTAATTATTAAAAATAGCAAATGTAAAGAGAAAATTCTAGAAAAATTCCTAAAAATACTTTAAACTAACAGGAACTGAAGCAAAATATGAAAATACAAAAATAATAAGCTAAAAGGAAAAATGAAAAAGATAACTTCTATTAAATAGAAGCTATCACTAAAATTAAATTTGGTTTCTTCTTGTTTTTCTTTAACAATCCTACTTAAATAATGAAAACAGCAAACTTATGTGAAGGAACATTGATAGGAACTCAAAAATAAACTGTGCACAAGCTTAAAGGCTCAACAGTTGAGCTTATCAAGCTTAAATGAAAACTTTGAGCTCAAATAAGCTATAAAGGGACTGAATTGAAGTTAAATCAACAAGGAGGTACACTGAATAAGCTAAGTTAATCTAATAAGCACAACCATCAAACCCACTAAATACACAGGCCTCAACAGGCCAAATTCAGGCAGAGATTAAGTTGATCAAATAAGCTGTAAAGCCTGAGAGAAGCTTGGAACCTATGGGTTGGACAACTGAGCTTCCCAAGAAGTCCAATTGCATAAGCAAAAGTCCACAGATGAGCTTGATCAGAGCTTATGAAACTGCTGAAGTACACTGATGAATCAGTGTACTCAGAGAAATGAGACAAGTTAAAGCTTATTGCAGGCTTACAAAATAAGCTGGAAAATGCAATAAAAGGTCTGAACCTTGAAATTTGGCAGAATAGCTTCTCAAAGAACCAAACTTCAAGTCATAAGCTCAAATATCAAGGTCAGAATGTGTTTGTGAAATCCACTGTTTGGCTAGAACCATGTGGTGCAAGGGAAGCTAATATCCAACAGGCCAAAGGACAAGGGGGCTAATAAGCTCACAAGGCCAAATTAAGCATACATAAGCTGAGATTAGAAGCAAATAAGTACCAAGGAAAGAGATAAGCAATTTAATAAAACCCTAATAAGGTCTACATAAGCTAGATAAATCCTAAGGCTGCAAAGCAAAGAATGGGCTAAGGGTGGGTATTTGCAGCCTCAAATTAAGCTAGAAAATAAGCTACTAAACCTAAGATAAGTTGCTAGACATAAACACTAACTTATAAGCTATATATACACAACAACCAAACTATGAATCCTAAGCTAGCTTACCTAAAATTAAGGTGCAAAGAGGGCATTTGGGACTGCTCATTAACTGTGGTGATGGGTACAATGGGTCAAATGGCGAAAATTTGACATGGAGAAGTCCAAGACCTGATTGTTCACACTTGCATGATTCTAACTAGAACCTAAGTAATCCAAAAATATGCAACTCTAAGAACTTATGTGTGTATGTCTGATGGGAATGCAGTCCAAAAGTGAGTAATTGTGAGGTACCAATAAGCTAATAAATGAACTAAAAAAAAACTAAAATGAGTAGCAAACCTACAGCCTACACTACTAATTTCTTGTATAATGAAAATTGAAAGCTAATGCTAAACTAAATTTAATTAAAATTGGAGATGAAAAGGGTGAGTTGACCTGCTGTAACAGCAAGCCTGGTGGGGGTGAATGCAGGGTCAAATGGGGATGCTTGAATTTGAAATGGGTTAAAACAAAATAATTAACCTGTTTTAAGCTACTTGAGACCTAAAATAACTACAACCAAAGGCAACATCACAAATCTATCAAGAATTGAATGTGAGACAGGTTCTAGGTGCAATTTTGGAAAAACTAATCAAAACACTTGCAAACTACTTGAAATTGAAAACTTACACTCCTAAACTACAACTAGTGGCAATTGAACATTGATTTAAATTGAGAAAAAGGTCAAAGCTGTCCAATACTCATAAACAAACCTTATTCCAAACACCCCTTAACTGATGGTTGTGAGGGTTTTAAAAACATCAGGCTAGTTTTAGGCTAATATATTAAACAACAATTAGTGATTTAGCAATGATGTAGCTGAAAAGGTAACCCTAACTAATAATAAGCAGTTTGAATAGCAAGAATAAGCAGAACACATAAGAACTAAATAAGCTGAAACAGACATTGAGAGAAGTAATTATGTTCAAATAAAACTGGAACTTTTTGATTAACAGGAATTATAAGTTACAACACTGATTTGAAAATAGTTAAAACTGAATTAATTAAAACATAAACTAATTAATTCTACACTAAATTACATACTACTAATTATCTAAAACTAGCTAACTGCTTCTTCTTTCTCTTTTGTGGAAAACTAGAAGGGGGGGGGGTTGAATAGTTTTACGTCTTTTTAATTTTATTTTGAAAACTTAGTTTAGTTTTAAAACCTTGTTGGCTTTTAAAACTTTGATTCAATCTTATGTGAACTCAAATCTTGAACAATATGAACAAGTATATCTAAGTATAAACAATAATAATAATGTATGCTAAGTATGTGAAATCAACACATGCATAATATAAACAATTGTAGCTATATACGAGAGATAAGTACGTAATCGTTTATTTTATAATCTTTAGTTATATTTTGTATGAAAACTATACTTGATCGAAATGATCAATTATACGTATGTAACCTTTTTAGTTTGATTGAAAAAAACTTTGTTTTGTGAATAAAACTTTCGTTTGATCTTTAAGTAAAATCAATACTAGCACTATATGAGCAACTATATATATATATATACGTCTACGTCAACAAAAGTAATAAAGATATAAGCAAGATAATAAGTAAGATATGGAAAGATCTAACCGCGAGACAAAGGATTTATAGTGGTTCGGCTACAAGGACACCTTCCTTGCCCTACTCCACTCCTCGAGTCACCTACTCGAGAGTTTTCTTCACTATATCAACAAGCTCCCTTATGGCGGAGAAAACCTTACACACCTTGGCTTACACAAGTTAACGACACTAAGCTAAATGTCGAGTTCTAATCGTAGCTAGAACCAATCTCACACCAAATATCACACCACGTGATCTTCACACCTTAATCACACCTTCACACCTTCTTCAAGACTTCACACCGTCTTCACACCTTGTCAATCTTCACACCTTCTTCACAACTACTTCACACCAATCTACTACACACCTATCTTCACAACCACTTCACACCAATCTACTACACACCTATCTTCACAACTACTTCACACCAACTATCTTTACTACAATCTACTAGCCAATCACACTATCTATATTCCTAACACAACTATCTACAATCAAATATTCACAACACACTACACAAAGATATATGTAAATATTCTTGATGATGCACCAACAACTTGGATGTGGAGGTCACAACAAGTTGTAATACTTCTTGTCTTGGAGGATAGAAGTATTCTTCTCTTGCACTTGAGAGGATGATGTAAGAATCACTTTGAAACAAAGGATTATGTATTTATGATCAAAGGATTTTAGAAGGATGTTTAGAGAGAATTGGATCTGAAAATATTTGTGCAAAGAGGTGAGAAAAATTCCAGGTTTGAGGTGGTATTTATAGGGAAAAATTTCTGACAAAATCTGACAGGGAGCGTGGCCGGTCCCCTTAATTGTGTGCCGGTCCCCTTAATTATTAAGGGGACCGCCTAGTATAATTAAGGGGGCCGCCTAAGAAAAAAAAAATTCTTCAGATTTTGTCTTTTTGTGGGGGAGGTTTTTCCTGAAGAATGTGGCCGTTTTTTGGGTAGAAATTTGAATTCAAAATGTTTATTTTGAATAAAACATTTCTTATAAATACAAAAATGTTTTGTATAAGTTTAGAAATGTTTGTCCCATTTTAATAAAATGTAAGGTTTGTAAAAATAAAAATTCCTTTGATCATAAAATGCATTAGACACTTTGTTTATTCATACCTTAAGTGATATGGATGCTAAAGCAAATATTTACGACTAAATACTTGTTTACGTCATAATTTGTAGTTCAATGAGTTTACGTTTTGTGATTATCAAAACATAGATATATCGATATATGTTAATAATGTTTTTAGACATTATTTATATCAACAATCTCCCCCTTTTTGATGATTACAAAACCTAAACTCATTAAGTCTAAAAATTAATTTTTAGACAAGTACTTAGTGAGTTTATATTCACTTCTCCCCGTTTTTATAGAGTCAAAAAGGTTATGCCGTCTAGCTTCATAAATGAAGTTAGACGGGATGAAAGCTCCCCCTTGATGTGTGCTCCCCCTTGTTCGATGGCACCAAGGGATCGAGATATGGAATGCTCGCAAGAAAAATATTAGAAGCACAAGCATATATAGAAGAATATGCAATATACAAATAACAAGCACAGTAAACAAATATTAAGGATACATAACAATTAATTCAAAGTGATTATGTTAAAAGATCCTAATTTGCCAAAGAGAGCCATCGGACTTGCTTGTAACAAAAGGTTGGTTGATTCGTATTTGAAAGTGAAAATCATAAGCATATGGTATGCTTAGATGGTTGATGATGGAGTGTTTGGAATGAGGATGTGTCACACCCCCAAAATCGGGTCCAACGGAAGCATACGTGTAGCTGGGGTGTAACTCAATTGGTATTACAACACTAGTTCAAAAATGGATTTCATTTCAATCATTTAGAATAAAATAGTTAGATAAAAAATATTGAATTTACATCGTTAAAAGTAGTGCGGAAGTAGGCCCTTAAAATAGTTTAAAACGGTCCCCAAATGAAAAATCAGAGTCTTCTATGACCATGCCATGCCCTGCCAAAACCTCCTGCAGCGTGCCATATGCTTAAAACCTGAAAATACATGCTAAAGTGTCAACACGAGGTTGGTGAGTTCATAGAGTTTGTTTAACAAATAATGACTATAGAGAAATGATCGCCCAGCAAAGGCATTGTAAATCCACTCAGTTGCAAGTCCCGCCATAAGAGACTTGTAACCTGTGTGTTTACAACCCACTGCCAAAAGTGTTCAAGTCTACGTGAACAAAAGCAATATTGGTATTCAAATTCCCAGATAAATATAGCAAAACGGCTATATAAATAATTCAGTCAATGAGGCCATATGATAAATCAGTCAAGCGGGAAAACCCGTAATAAGGTTGATGCAAGCAATTCAGTCAAGAAATGAAACAGTAATATTACGTTTGACATCACAGCCAAGTGGGGAATACCACAATACGTTTGACATCACAGCCAAGTGGGGAATACCACAATATTACAATGAACATATAGGTCAATCAAGTAGGGAAACAGCAATACTACGTTTGACATCACAGCCAAGTGGGGAATACCACAATATTACGTTTGACATCACAGCCAAGTGGGGAATACCACAATACGTTTGACATCACAGCCAAGTGGGGAATACCACAATATTACGTTTGACATCACAGCCAAGTGGGGAATACCACAGTATTACAATGAGCATATAGGAACAATTGGTGACTATGAGGTCATATAAACAAGGATAATCAATCCCATGAAATACAGGAAATCAAACATACCAATGAATGCAGGTGATCAAACATACAAATGAATGCAGGTGATCAAACATATGTTTAGGTAACATTGGAAATATTTGAGAAATCAACCAGGTAAAACAAGTAGTGCGTTTAAGTAAAACGAGCATGTATTCTCCCCCAAAGAGTTTACCAAAACAATTGAAAAAGTAGGGGCTATGACTCACCTGGAGCGATAGCTACGATGACAAGAATGGATACACTGAAAGGAGGCACGATCTCTAACCGCAACCTAATATGAGTAATAACGATCTTCCTTAGATCATGACATGATGAAATGAATGCACGTGCACATGATACCTATACCACTCGTGACTTGGAAATACTCGTTATTGTCATAGTAAAATAGTTTCCATACTTAGGAAAAATAAGTCCCAATGGAGTTATAAAAACTTGTCGTAATATATCGTATAAAAATTTTAGCGTTCTATTCCTCGTATCGAAAATCTTAAAATAACGTCGTTAAGTCGTATGAATATTCCTTGGGTCATACGTATTTCATTTGTTAAGAATATAGTCCTTAGTAACATTTCTAGAAAATATACCATTTAGTACGTAAGTTATTATTTTCTAGTAGCGACTATATATATATATAGTTTTTGACGATTTTAAAACGTGTATAACATGGTCGTTTTAAGCTCATTTTACTCGTTTTTTATATCCACGGATTCGTTTTAGTATATACTAATATATTTTCGATAGCTCGGCTCCTCTAGGTTATGTTTAACGCCTCTATTTGCCCGTCGAAAACTGTCAAACAGCATGCAGTTTTTCAGAAAATAGTTTTCGTCGTTAAATTCGGAAAATCATATCTCCTTCGTTATTAACTCGTTTTAATCCGTTCTTTCGCCCACGGCTTCATTTTTGAAAGTATTTTCTAAAAATATTATCAAAAGTTACTGTGTAAATTCGGAGTTTTCTGGGTGAACCAAAATAGGACAGCATGTATTTTTACATGTTCAAAAACCATTTTCAAGGTTCTACTCTAGTTCTAACTTCAATCAAACCACTTTCAATCACCACAAAACTAGTCTAATCCTACCATACACCTTCTTAGGGTGTCATGGGTTCCTAAACATCATAACCAAGTAGATCTAACAAGGATCTAGCTAAAATCACCTCCTAGGGTTTATAAGTTATAAGTTTGTAAAATAAAGTGGTATAAGTCAATATATGCATGAGTTCTTGTAAGAAAAATATATATAAATATAGTAATAACTTGTAAAAATTATGAAATGAGTTTTGTTAACTTACTTGAAAGATGGTGTGATTAGATGATGAAAACCTTAGTATTCTTAAGTTTGTATTTCAAAACCTTACAAGAATAACCTAAATAAACTAGTGTAATACTTGATCTTGGAAAATTTTCTTGGTCTTGCTCCACTTCTTGTTGTGTCGTGAACCCAAAAAAGAGAAAGAGAGAAAAGAGAAGAAAGTAGCTAGTTGATATTTGGTGAAATGAAAGTAAGTATAAAATGTTTGATATATAAATAATAGATAGGGAACTAGATCCATGATTTAAGGAAAACAATAAAGGGGGGGGTGGGGGGCGGCATTATGGAAGAAAGGAAGAAAAATGTGGAGTGTGTAAGAGATTTGGTGAGGTATTAGTGTTATAATGTATATATATTAATAGTTTTAGGGAATACCGGGTACCGAGTTAACTAAAAATAAATTTTAACGGAGTTAACCGTGACATAATAAAGTCATAAAAATTGTAAAATAATATTCCTGATGAGAATCGGAAGTTAAAATAATGATCGGGTTGAAATATAGCAAACCGACGGAGTTATAGGCTTCGACCGGAAAATGTAGCAATTGATTGGAAAACACCGGGTAAATTAATATTATAATTTTTATATTATTAAAATGAATATAAAAATATATTTTGGATCATAGTCGGGAGTGTCGGACGTATTAGTCACATTATTGGTCGTTTGTTAACGTTTATTTAGAAATAATTATACGTAAAAGTATTAATTATACCAAAAGTATAAATTTAATTATCCTACGAGTGGAATAGTATGCAAGTGTCATAATAATGATATGCGGACCATTTCTAGTCCGTATGAAATGTCTCAATGATAATGCATGAATTCGCTCCTGAACCAATACGGTTACGCGAATTTTGAATACCCGTAAACTAAGTTTACGATGAAATGAGTAATGCACGTGAATAATGAAATTTCTTTCGGAAATGAATAGTGTCAAGTGAATAGTAAAATTTCTGAATGTTTCTCGAAATGTCAAATTGATCTCAAAAAAATGAATAGTGATCGATGAATAGTAAATGGTGAATAGTAACTTGTGAATAGTAAATTGTCGAGGTTTGGAAAATGACCGGAAATTACGAGTTGTGACAGTCTTCCCTTCTAACAGGAACTTCGTCCCGAAGTTCAGTTTGTGTAAGTCTCTAGAATGGTATTGGTGAAAAGATGATAATAATTGAGAATTCCAGCGAACTTTCACAATAGGAGTTCGACTCTGTTTCAATCGTTTGACCTAACAGTCCATGATTTCTATTGGTTCTCTTACCAAGTTTACGTTTGTCTCAGGGTTGGATTCCCTTCCAAATGGGATTACGAGTGACTAATCTGAAGGTCATTTCCTGGGATTTGAATAGGTGAAACATGGTTGTGTAATCCGGTTGTTCTCTAACAAGGCTCAAGTCTGACGGCCACTAGGCATACTCTGTCTGAAATATTACGTGGTCCAGTGTATATCAGGTTTAACTTTCCAAATTTTTTTTCCGAATAATATCATGCCTTTCCTAGGCAGAACTTTCAACATTATCTGGCTACCAATTTGAAGTTTTAATGGTTTACAACTTATAGAATTTGTAATTGATTCTTGACTTGTAGAAAATTTCTGGTTATTTCATGAATGCCTACTAGACTAGTGAGTTAGGATTTTCCAATTTCGATTCGTCAATGGATAGGGGCACTTCGACCATAGAGTGCGTCAAATGGTGTAGTCTCTAAGCTCGTGTGGTAACTATTGTTATAAAGGAATCTGATTTATGGCAAATGGTCAGTCCAACCATTTCTAGAGTTAATCACTCATGCTCTAAGCATATCTCCCTATGTTTGAGTCGTCCTCTAATCCTGACCATTGGTCTGCAGATGATAGGTGGTGTAGTTCCAAAGGAATCTTAATGAAATCGCTAGGAGTTTGCGGTGATAAAAGATAGAATATTCATTAGATCGGAATTCGTTAATAGTACATGAAACTTATACGATAGAACGTAGAATTAAACACAAAAGAAATACAACACAAGAGAGTTTAGGCTTTAGTCTTCTTGTCCCTTAGCTCCGGGCAGTCCTTTCTGAGATGCCCTAAGTTTCCACATTTGAAGCAACTTCCTGGAATCCTCTGATTTATGGGTTTCGTACAGTCCTTAGTTAGATGACCCCGCTTCTTGCATATTCCACACAGTCCACTGCAATGATATAAGTGATGCAAATTACACATGTTGTAGTAAGGTAAATTTCCAGTATATCTTTTCTTTGCGCTTGGTCCTGCAACATAAGCTCTAAACACTTCTTGTCCTTTGTTTGGCTGCCATACTTGATCGTTTCCTTGGTTGTCATCCCTTTTCCTTTTGTTTTCATTGTTGTTGTTGACAGTAGTTTCTTGTTTTATTACTTGAGCCATAAGCTTTTGAGACATTCTGATAGCTTCCTCCAGCGTGTCTGATTTAGAAGCAATTACGTTCCCACTGATGTTGCGCGGTAGTCCACCGATGAATTTTTCTAGCAGCTTTTCATTATCTGAAACCATAGTTGGGCATAGTGCAGCCAACTCTTGAAACTTCCTGAAGTAGGTCTCAATGTCATCACCTTTAGTCACCAGCTCATAGAATTCTGTTTCCAACTTCTGCACCTCAGTACGAGGGCAAAACTTATCAGTCATCAATTTCTTGAATTGCTCCCAGGTGAGCTTGTAGGCATTTTCCATACCAATCGGTTGAGCATGAGAATTCCACCATGACATAGCTTCATCCAAAAGCATACCAGTAGTGAATTTTACCTTGCTGCCATCAGGACAGTTGCACATGAGGAACACATTCTCAGTCTTTTCGAACCAGCGAATCAAAGCAACCGCTCCTTCAGTGCCCTTAAACTTGATGGGATCACTAATCTTAAAATTTTTCCAAGTACATTCGCGCTTATTATCGGATTGTCCATCTATCCCTGTCTGTAGAGCGGCCTCAGCAGCCCTTGCAGCTATCTCAGCTCTCTCGATCTCTAGAGCTTCGGCGATACTATCCTTAACCAATTTCCGAATAGCAACAGGTGTCATAGTTGGAGTAGCTTTAACTTTCCTTGGCGGCATAGCTCTTCAAAACGAGAAAAGAAGGGTGAGACATAATTAAGACGTTTCCTAGTAGTAGATGTTCGAGAGTGGGTTATTATAGAATGAAAGGTTGATGTTGCGATATGACGCGTTGATGTGGCTCGAGTGGTTTTGTGATATCCTGAGATTTCTGTTGGGTTTTAAATGATCATAATGTACCTAGAGATCCTCCTTATATATGGTATGGGAAGTCTTTCCTAGGGAGGTCATTGATAATATCCATTTATCAATATTGGGAGTAATGAGTGATGAGTGACATTGGAATCTATAGAGTGTAAGCTAATTCCTTATCTATATATGTGGGGAAGAGGAATGATAATAATGGTGATAAGGGAAAAGACTGTGACAGCTGCGACATAACGAGATTGTGATGAAAGTAAGTACGCACACATGAATGAAACATTTGGAAATTGGGTAGAGAATTTAATCCAGACAAAATTTTATTATAACCATTCTCAGTGTTGCAAAATTCATCTCTGAGTCAGACATAGGTGGTCAGCCTATATCTCACTATCTCGGGTCGAATATAGATGACCAGTCTATATCCCACCGAGGTTCCATGAATTTTGAAATACTCAGCTCAGTTATACTAAGACTATGTCCTTCAGAAATACCAAGACGTTCAGAAAAACAAAAGCAAGTGACCAAACTCGAGGTCGAATGATGAAATTATGCAAGGAAAAACATCATGCAGTGACATATATGATACGTGAACATGCTTATATGAAAGACAATGATAGTAATCAACTAGAATAAGTGAATATAATATACCAGATAATGAGACACAAATCTCATCACCTAAGTCAGCAACAAACCACAAGTGAGGCATCATCTTGGCAGGCAGGCACGTGACGGTCATAGGGTTAAGTTTTTCGTAAAAGTAGCTATAGTCTAGGTTTTAAAAACACTTAGTTCGCTATAGCCAGAGCTCTGATACCAATCTCTCACACCCCCAAAATCGGGTCCAGCGGAAGCATACGTGTAGCTGGGGTGTAACTCAATTGGTATTACAACACTAGTTCAAAAATGGTTTTCATTTCAATCATTTAGAATAAAATAGTTAGATCAAAAATATTGAATTTACATCGTTAAAAGTAGTGCGGAAGTAGGCCCTTAAAATAGTTTAAAACGGTCCCCAAATGAAAAATCAGAGTCTTCTATGACCATGCCATGCCCTGCCAAAACCTCCTGTAGCGTGCCATATGCTTAAAACCTGAAAATACATGCTAAAGTGTCAACACGAGGTTGGTGAGTTCATAGAGTTTGTTTAACAAATAATGACTATAGAGAAATGATCGCCCAGCAAAGGCATTGTAAATCCACTCAGTTGCAAGTCCCGCCATAAGAGACTTGTAACCTGTGTGTTTACAACCCACTGCCAAAAGTGTTAAAGTCTACGTGAACAAAAGCAATACTGGTATTCAAATTCCCAGATAAATATAGCAAAACGGCTATATAAATAATTCAGTCAATGAGGCCATATGATAAATCAGTCAAGCGGGAAAACCCGTAATAAGGTTGATGCAAAGGCATCGCAATTCAGTCAAGAAATGAAACAGTAATATTACGTTTGACATCACAGCCAAGTGGGGAATACCACAATACGTTTGACATCACAGCCAAGTGTGGAATACCACAATATTACAATGAACATATAGGTCAATCAAGTAGGGAAACAGCAATACTACGTTTGACATCACAGCCAAGTGGGGAATACCACAATATTACGTTTGACATCACAGCCAAGTGGGGAATACCACAATACGTTTGACATCACAGCCAAGTGGGGAATACCACTATATTACGTTTGACATCACAACCAAGTGGGGAATACCACAGTATTACAATGAGCATATAGGAACAATTGGTGACTATGAGGTCATATAAACAAGGATAATCAATCCCATGAAATACAGGAAATCAAACATACCAATGAATGCAGGTGATCAAACATACAAATGAATGCAGGTGATCAAACATATGTTTAGGTAACATTGGAAATATTTGAGAAATCAACCAGGTAAAACAAGTAGTGCGTTTAAGTAAAACGAGCATGTATTCTCCCCCAAAGAGTTTACCAAAACAATTGAAAAAGTAGGGGCTATGACTCACCTAGAGCGATAGCTACGATGACAAGAATGGATACACTGAAAGGAGGCACGATCTCTAACCGCAACCTAATATGAGTAATAACGATCTTCCTTAGATCATGACATGATGAAATGAATGCACGTTCACATGATACCTATACTACTCGTGACTTGGAAATACTCGTTATTGTCATAGTAAAATAGTTTCCATACTTAGGAAAAAATAAGTCCCAATGGAGTTATAAAAACTTGTCGTAATATATCGTATAAAAATGTTAGCGTTCTATTCCTCGTATCGAAAATCTTAAAATAACGTCGTTAAGTCATATGAATATTCCTTGGGTCATACGTATTTCATTTGTTAAGAATATAGTCCTTAGTAACATTTCTAGAAAATATACCATTTAGTACGTAAGTTATTATTTTCTAGTAGTGACTATATATATATATATAGTTTTTGACGATTTTAAAACGTGTATAACTTGGTCGTTTTAAGCTCATTTTACTCGTTTTTTATATCCACGGATTCGTTTTAGTATATACTAATATATTTTCGATAGCTCGGCTCCTCTAGGTTACATTTAACGCCTCTATTTGCCCGTCGAAAACTGTCAAACAGCATGCAGTTTTTCAGAAAATAGTTTTCGTCGTTAAATTCGGAAAATCATATCTCCTTCGTTATTAACTCGTTTTAATCCGTTCTTTCGCCCACGGCTTCGTTTTTGAAAGTATTTTCTAAAAATATTATCAAAAGTTACTGTGTAAATTCGGAGTTTTCTGGGTGAACCAAAATAGGACAGCATGTATTTTTACTTGTTCAAAAACCATTTTCAAGGTTCTACTCTAGTTCTAACTTCAATCAAACCACTTTCAATCACCACAAAACTAGTCTAATCCTACCATACACCTTCTTAGGGTGTCATGGGTTCCTAAACATCATAACCAAGTAGATCTAACAAGGATCTAGCTAAAATCACCTCCTAGGGTTTATAAGTTATAAGTTTGTAAAATAAAGTGGTATAAGTCAATATATGCATGAGTTCTTGTAAGAAAAATATATATAAACATAGTAATAACTTGTAAAAATTATGAAATGAGTTTTGTTAACTTACTTGAAAGATGGTGTGATTAGATGATGAAAACCTTAGTATTCTTAAGTTTGTATTTCAAAACCTTACAAGAATAACCTAAATAAACTAGTGTAATACTTGATCTTGGAAAATTTTCTTGGTCTTGCTCCACTTCTTGTTGTGTCGTGAACCCAAAAAAGAGAAAGAGAGAAAAGAGAAGAAAGTAGCTAGTTGATATTTGGTGAAATGAAAGTAAGTATAAAATGTTTGATATATAAATAATAGATAGGGAACTAGATCCATGATTTAAGGAAAACAATAAAGGGGGGGGGGGGGTGGGGGGCGGCATTATGGAAGAAAGGAAGAAAAATGTGGAGTGTGTAAGAGATTTGGTGAGGTATTAGTGTTATAATGTATATATATTAATAGTTTTAGGGAATACCGGGTACCGAGTTAACTAAAAATAAATTTTAACGGAGTTAACCGTGACATAATAAAGTCATAAAAATTGTAAAATAATATTCCTGATGAGAATCGGAAGTTAAAATAATGATCGGGTTGAAATATAGCAAACCGACGGAGTTATAGGCTTCGACCGGAAAATGTAGCAATTGATTGGAAAACACCGGGTAAATTAATATTATAATTTTTATATTATTAAAATGAATATAAAAATATATTTTGGATCATAGTCGGGAGTGTCGGACGTATTAGTCACATTATTGGTCGTTTGTTAACGTTTATTTAGAAATAATTATACGTAAAAGTATTAATTATACCAAAAGTATAAATTTAATTATCCTACGAGTGGAATAGTATGCAAGTGCCATAATAATGATATGCGGACCATTTCTAGTCCGTATGAAATGTCTCAATGATAATGCATGAATTCGCTCCTGAACCAATACGGTTACGCGAATTTTGAATACCCGTAAACTAAGTTTACGATGAAATGAGTAATGCACGTGAATAGTGAAATTTCTTTCGGAAATGAATAGTGTCAAGTGAATAGTAAAATTTCTGAATGTTTCTCGAAATGTCAAATTGATCTCAAAAACGATGACTAGTAAATGGTGAATAGTAAATGGTGAATAGTAACTTGTGAATAGTAAATTGTTGAGGTTTGGAAAATGACCGGAAATTACGAGTTGTGACAGGATGGTTGAGTTAGGATAAGGTTGTTGGATTAATGGAGGTTGTTGGATTAATGGAGGTATATGTTCGGGTCATGAATGTTGGATAGTTTGGTGGTGGAGAGTTTGTAGCAGAATAGGTTGATTGAGGTTTTGGATGTTGTTCAAGTGAGGGTATTGGATGTGATCTAGTGAGAAGATATTCAATCCAAGTGTTCATTGAATGCAATGGTTTTTAGGAGAAAGATGCAACAAGGTCAATTGTTGACATGCTTCTCAAGTTGATTTATGTTGTGTGGTGATGAGGGTGATCTAGATGAAGGTGGATCCAAATTGCGTTGAGCAAGATGTAAGGCTAAAAGAGCACTAAGCTCACGGGCTTCTTTTAGCGCCTCAACGAACTTCAAGTGTTCGGAGGAAGGTGATGGTGGTGGAGCATGATAGTTGTTTTGGGTGATGGTTTGAACATGCAACATAGAAATGGCATGTGAAGTTTTAGGATGTGGTGGTGATACTCTTGGTGGTGGAGACATGTTTGAGCTTGGGTAATCATGAAAACATGATATGGGTGGAAGAGATCCTTCATGAGTGGATGGTGTTTTTGTTGAATGAGCAACATGTAAAGTGTTGGTAATGAGGTTGGGATTATTGTTTTGGGATTATGCATGCTCATCATAAGAAGGAGCATTAGTCGAAGCACGAATGGATGATTTGTTGTTAAATGGATCATTTGTGTGAGAGTGAGGTTTAGGTGTTGGTTGATTATGAACAACATCGCTTGAGTTGTGAAAAGATTATGAGGTTTGAGTGTAATGTAGAAGGATATGGGTGAGTAAAGGTTTTTGATATGTAATGTTGGTGAGAAGGAAAGTGAGGTGTTAGGTAAGTAATGTTTGAAAACATAGGAGGAATTTGGTGTTGGATGTTTGACAACGTCATTTGATTTGACGGAATTTTAAAGGAAGTTAGGCTTTCTTCTCCAAACAAGTTTCTTGGTGGTTTTGGTTTAATGGGAGAGGAAATGATGAGATGAGTGGAGATTGAGAGGAATGAGAGTGTTTATAGTGTAGGATTGGTGGGATCAAGGATGGATAAACATTGATGGAAGGTTTAGGATAAAATAGGTTTGTGAATTTTGGGAAGTGTAGGATGAAATGGGCTAAAAAATAGAAAAGGGAAACAACACCTTCGACCATCAGATGGCCGGTCCCCTTAATTGGAGGCCGGTCCCCTTAATAATTAAGGGGGCCGCCTTATGATTTAAGGGGGCCGCCCATCTGGTGATTCCCAGATTGCCAGAAAAGGGTTTTTGGTAGTGAATTGCAGAAAGGTTGTGTTTTTGGTTTCAAACAAGTCCAACTCTTTGAGGCAATCAAGCATATACTAATTATGTAGGCAATTATGTAGCCAAAGCATGTTAACCAAAGAGATTAAGTAAACAAGCAATTTCATCTAGCATGCAAACATACTCATCAAGCAAGTAAAATATAAGTGCTAGGAAACAATAAGCAACATCAAGTATTTCATAACTACATAACAATGAGGATTAATCCTAATGTGTATCAATGTGCAATAAGTGGGTAGTTATGATAGCATGTATTTCTAGACTTGTTACAAACAAAGTCTTAATGAACAAACCATGGTCCTCTTGATTTGATTTAGTTCACTTATAAGTGTCATTTATATAAATATAGATGACAAATATGAGATCACCATGCATGATTTTAAAAGAGACGTTTTTAGCATTATTCAACAATGTTTGAAAGTAAGTATTCACTTGGATGTGAGAGTTATTTGAATAAAATAGATTGGGTTTTTACTTCAAAATGTGTGAATGAACGGTAAAGAATATTTTCCCAATCTTTAGTTTTGATCAAAACAAAATTGTGGATATTGATAGTGAAAGCATGTTATTTAAAAGTGGGATAGTTATTTGAAAGACTATTTTCCAAAATGTGAGGTTTTTGCATATTTTTAGAGATATTAGATTTTTGACAACAAATATCATAAATGAAATATTTTAAAAAATGTTTATTAAAGATCTCATGCTCAAGAGGATTGGTTAAGCCTATTATTATCTCATGCTATCGTTTCTACATATCCTATGATCCTAAAGGAAATGAAGACGATAATTTATATGTTAGATGTGAGAGTGTTGAATGGGGTATAACCTAACATCTATAGTTCCTTTGTTTTCGCACGCTTATCTGACTTAATGCCATAGTCTACGAGAGCTTGTTTCATCCATAGTTTTCTTACGCGAGGGATCTAATCCTACTTCTATATTAACGATTGATCCACTTAACTCATTTCACTTCATCACCATGAGTTTCCTAATAGTGGATATAGAAGATTTCGATTTTCTATTTTGTTCGGCAATGAACAATTTTATCTTATTCCTAGGAAAGTCCACCAATGATGTTTCTAGGTTATAAGAATATAATCAATTATGTACTAAGCATTAATCTAACTAATCATTTATCTAAGCATGCAAATTATAGTGATGAACTTAAAAGAAACGCGTACCTTTTAGTCTTCAATGGAATATCTTCAAGCACTTCAAGTGACCATGTTGACTTATAGAAGTCATTTGTAGATGATATTCCAACTTCTTCCAAGATTGACAATTTAGCCACTTGGTCCCCATTGTCTCATTGGTCCAAAGTTGTTTGGTCCAAACATATTTAACATTTGGCAAGGATGCATGTATGGTGGTAATATTTCCCAAGGATTGTAACTTGGTTGATAATTCCACATTTGATTTCTAGTGTTATTGTAATATTGTCTATTTAGATTTCTTCTAGGTTGAGATGTTTTAGATCTTGGATGATGATTTTTAGGTTTTCTTGGTGGTGGAGTTTTAGATCTAAATTTAGGTTTAGAGGATCCTACTTCGGTCTTTAAGGATGGTTTATAAAAAGTTTTTACTTTTTCATCATTCGCAATGGGTATTTTTCTATCTTTTGTAAGTATATACTTAGGATTTGATTCTAATGATTTTTGTTTACTAGATTCACATTCAAACTTTATACTTTTATTTTCACTAGTTGAAACATTAGTTGAAGTTAATCCTAGACCGGTTTTATCTCCCGAAGTTTCTTGAGCACTTAGTATTTTCTTAAGTGGGTTATTTCTATTTTTAAACCTGTCAAGTTTGAAAATTTCATCTTTAAGTTTTCGTTTTCATTTTTAACCTCTAAGCAAGTTTTACATTTTACAAAAACTTCTTTTCCTTTTTCCAAATGTTGTAGTTTAATTTTTAATTCGAGTACTTCATTTTCTAATTGATTATTAATATGTTTTAGTGACTTATTTTTAGCTGTAACCTTTTGACCTAATTTGCATAACCTATTATATTCACTATCTAGGTCTTTTTCATCTAATGATAAATTTTCGTCACTAAAGTATTCGGTTTCGGAACGTACCTCGCTTGATGTCTTAGCCATAAGAAACTTTTCTTCATTTGTGGTATCTTTCTTGTCCTCATCGCTATCACTCCAAGCACCTCCAATAAACGCCTTTTGATTTTGATCTCTTGACATCATTGGACACTTTCCGATGATATGATTTGGATTGCCACATTTAAAACACTTCCTTTCATTATATGGTTGTCTAATGTATCTTCCTCGTCTTTTGAAGAATTTCTTGAAGTCTCGTACTGCCATAGCATACTCTTCATCGTCACTTTTGGAGGTTGAGCATTCTTTGTCACTAGAGTCCTTTTTAGCTTTCAACGCAATTGATTTGCTTTACTCCCTTTTTCCTTTGACCATCTCGGAGTCTTTCTTTATTATTTCTTCGTAGACCTTTAAGTTACCGATCAATTCGTCAAGTTGTAGAGTTGACAAATTCTTTGATTCTTCAATAGCCGTGACTTTAGCTCGCCATTTTGGATGAAGAGCCCTAAGAAATTTCCTGACAGAATTCTTACTAGAAAAATTCTCATCAAGTGCTTTTAGACTTGTGATAATAGTGTTAAACCTAGTAAAAGCATTATCAATTGATTCCTCTTCCGGAATCATAAATTGCTCATATTGTTGCATAAGTAGATCTATTTTGTTATCCTTGACTTGACTATTACCTTGGTGAGTTATTAGTAAAGAATTCCAAATTTCTTTTGCGGTTTCACACATAAAGATCCTTTCGTATTCTTTACGTGGTAACGCATTGTAAATAACCATTTTTGCTTCATTGTTTTTAGAAAGTCTTCTTTTTAAATCATCATTTTGTTTTTCAAAAGGTACTATTTCATCTTTATTTGTTTCGGGATTATTTTGAGTAGGTAAAAAATCACCATTAGTAATAACATGCCAAAGATCTAGATCCTTTGATTTCACATAAGTTTCGAATCGATTTTTCCAATATAAAAATCCATCACTTTCAAATAGTGGTGGTCTTTGCATAGATTGCCCTTCTAAATATTTTTTAGATTCCATAGATCGTTACAAGTTTTAAAATACAATATATTTTAAAAATCTTGCTAGACGTGGCTCTGATACCAATTGTGGAAAACTAGAAGGGGGGTTGAATAGTTTTACGTCTTTTTAATTTTATTTTGAAAACTTAGTTTAGTTTTAAAACCTTGTTTGCTTTTAAAACTTTGATTCAATCTTATGTGAACTCAAATCTTGAACAATATGAACAAGTATATCTAAGTATAAACAATAATAATAATGTATGCTAAGTATGTGAAATCAACACATGCATAATATAAACAATTGTAGCTATATACGAGAGATAAGTACGTAATCGTTTATTTTATAATCCTTAGTTATATTTTGTATGAAAACTATACTTGATCGAAATGATCAATTATATGTATGTAACCTTTTTAGTTTGATTGAAAAAAACTTTGTTTTGTGAATAAAACTTTCGTTTGATCTTTAAGTAAAATCAATACTAGCACTATATGAGCAACTATATATATACGTCTATGTCTACAAAAGTAATAACGATATAAGCAAGATAATAAGTAAGATATGGAAAGATCTAACCGCGAGACAAAGGATTTATAGTGGTTCGGCTACAAGGACACCTTCCTTGCCCTACTCCACTCCTCGAGTCACCTACTCGAGAGTTTTCTTCACTATATCAACAAGCTCCCTTATGGCGGAGAAAACCTTACACACCTTGGCTTACACAAGTTAACGACACTAAGCTAAATATCGAGTTCTAATCGTAGCTAGAACCAATCTCACACCAAATATCACACCACGTGATCTTCACACCTTAATCACACCTTCACACCTTCTTCAAGACTTCACACCGTCTTCACACCTTGTCAATCTTCACACCTTCTTCACAACTACTTCACACCAATCTACTACACACCTATCTTCACAACTACTTCACACCAATCTACTACACACCTATCTTCACAACTACTTCACACCAACTATCTTTACTACAATCTACTAGCCAATCACACTATCTATATTCCTAACACAACTATCTACAATCAAATATTCACAACACACTACACAAAGATATATGTAAATATTCTTGATGATGCACCAACTTGGATGTGGAGGTCACAACAAGTTGTAATACTTCTTGTCTTGGAGGATAGAAGTATTCTTCTCTTGCACTTGAGAGGATGATGCAAGAATCACTTTGAAACAAAGGATTATGTATTTATGATCAAAGGATTTTAGAAGGATGTTTAGAGAGAATTGGATCTGAAAATATTTGTGCAAAGAGGTGAGAAAAATTCCAGGTTTGAGGTGGTATTTATAGGGAAAAATTTCTGACAAAATCTGACAGGGAGCGTGGCCGGTCCCCTTAATTGTGTGCCGGTCCCCTTAATTATTAAGGGGACCGCCTAGTATAATTAAGGGGGCCGCCTAAGAAAAAAAAAATTTCTGCAGATTTTTTGTCTTTTTGTGGGGGAGGTTTTTCCTGAAGAATGTGGCCATTTTTTGGGTAGAAATTTGAATTCAAAATGTTTATTTTGAATAAAACATTTCTTATAAATACAAAAATGTTTTGTATAAGTTTAGAAATGTTTGTCCCATTTTAATAAAATGTAAGGTTTGTAAAAATAAAAATTCCTTTGATCATAAAATGCATTAGACACTTTGTTTATTCATACCTTAAGTGATATGGATGCTAAAGCAAATATTTATGACTAAATACTTGTTTACGTCATAATTTGTAGTTCAATGAGTTTACGTTTTGTGATTATCAAAACATAGATATATCGATATATGTTAATAATGTTTTTAGACATTATTTATATCAACATCTTTTATTCTTTACTTATAAGCTTCCACAATGTCTTTGGCACTTTTCCCACTTCTATTTAGGCCATTGGATGAGTGGTGTTGATCTTGGCCCTTAATTAAGTTTTAATGGGAAAATGGAAACAAGCACTTTGGCAGTTGTAGCTTGTGGCAGGGGGTGTGTTGGGGTTGACCTGTCAAAAGGTTGTGGTATGGTGGTTAGGAGGAGGAGGAGGAGGAGGGGACAATTGTGTTGGGATTTGCAGGTTATGGCAGGCACGGGGGATGAGAGGGAAAAGGGAGGTCAGAGGGTGCGTTGACCCTAGTTATTATCAAAAGTGGGGTGTGGGATTTATTATTAAGTGATTGGGTCGGGGTTTGGTTTGGGCCAAGGAGGGAGTTACAAGGTGGGTTGATTTGTATTGGGGTGGATTAGTGGATTAGGTTTTGTTTGTGTTTGGAATAATAAGGGTCCATTTGGTATAGCAATATTTCACAAGGACCATAATTGCCAAAAGCTGAATTTTGGGGACTGAATTTGCTATATTTCCAAAGTTACTTCAAGGTAATTCCTGCCAATTATTAGTAACACAAGGACCATAAAGGTTATTTTTCCAATTTTGAAAACCCAAGGACCAAAATTGTCATTTTTGAAACTTCAGGGACTAGTTTTGCCAATTATGCAAACTTGAACTCCAAAGGTAAAATTTGTCATTTCATGATTCCTGGGGAACCATTGTGGACTTTTCTTCAAAATTGTTTATGCAGGGACCATTTTTGACAATCTTTGGAAGTTCAAAGACTGAAACTGTCATTTTATCAAACTTTATTCGTTTTCCATCTGTTTTTTACTCTTTTTGCATCTAAAACATATAAAACACAATTTTGAAATATTTTCAGTATTTTTATGCATTTCTGAGTGTTTTTAAATGTTTTTGCAGTTCAGATTGACTAAAAATGATGAGTGTTTGAGCACTCATCAAACCCCCACACTAAACTATTGCTAGTCACTAGCAATAAACTGTTTTGAAATTTAATGGATTTTAATCTCTTTACCAAAATCCATTACTTCTGGAGTAGCCAAATGTATCAGTTCTAAGTAAGAACTATGGTCCACTTGATAACCATGTGATTCTAAGCAAACCACCAGCTGTCAACGGATTTGATATTTCTTTACCAAAAGCCGTTTGCTTCTGGACTAGCCAACTCTTGATGGAATAGTCAACATCTTGGTGAGCTGATTACCAATTATGTTTTTCCACTGCCTTTACCACAAGCCATAATCTTACGGGCTACCAAACTCTTTCACTTTTTAGGATATGGCGAGTTGAGATACCATATAATTTTGGGCAAATTGTAAGCCGTCAACAGATTTGATATATCTTTACCAAGAGCCGTTTGCTCCTGGATTAGCCAATCCTTTTGTCATTTAGATATGGCGGACTGGTAACCACAAAAATTTTGAAGCACAAGTGAAAAAAAATTTAAATTTTTTTGAAATTTTGGCCAAAAACGGGGGTACTAGATAGTAAAATGTGATAAAATTTGCTAGAATACTCCCCCCCCCCCCCCCACACACACACTTAGAATGAATATTGTCCTCAATATTCAAGGTCCCGGCTATTATGCCGACTCTTTGAACGGGCAACATTACAATCTAAATGTTGAAACACCATTTTAGCTTTTTCACTTTATTGGTAACCACAGTAAGGGTAACTCCCCCACACTTAGGGTGAAAACCATATATACATGCTACTGTTTTTGTTTATCGAGTCGCTAGCTTGACTAGACCCCGAATTCATTTGTTCATGGGGAAGCATGATGTGGAAGAAACAATCTCCATCGGACTTTCATTCAAGATGTTTGGATAAACATTTGAAGCACGTGGAAGTTCCACACCGATGAGATATAATCCCGGCTTAAAATTGTATAAACTATAAGCGGTGATGCCGGGGTCAAAGATAATGTCTTCATTCCCGAAGGAGTAAAGAACAGGAGAAGTCACCCGGTACGTGAAGAAGGGTAGAAAGATCTTGATGACAATCAAGATAAAGTCATCATCATCAGAAAGAGAATCCATAATTGGTGTATCATGAATCTCATCAGTAAAGCTCATATGATCTAGACTTATGGGTGGGAGGGTTGGGATTTTGATATCAATCAAATTCTCAAGGTTGAGAATATTTCCCTTCGGAACACAAAGATCATCTTTGTCAAGATCAAAGTGAAAGTTATCATACTCCGGTGGAGATATGATATGAGTGAGTTCACCGGAGAACTCCTCAAAGGTGAATGAATCATATTCGGGGAGAGAGATTTGAGAATGAGAAGTGGTACTGCCACTAATCTTCTCTCCCATATGATCAAAAGTAAAGGCTTCAAACTCCGGAATAGGATCATCGGAGAAAATGTCACTATCCTTAATCGGGATAGGGGATGAAATAGGTTTCATATTGAAAGCCTCGATTTTAGAAATGAGGAGATCGACATTCAATAATGTTGCACGAAGTGCTTCATCCTTGATTTCGGTGTCAATCTCATCATTCTCTTCTTCTAAGCTAACTAGCTTAGAAGGTAATTCTTCCATAAAAACGATGTCTCCACAAGATAACGAATCATCATAAGTAGAATCGGAGAACATCTCAACATGATCAGTCGGGAAGACAAGAGGAGGAGGGATATCACACACATGATCAAGAATTCCCTGTGACTCTCTTGGGTTTGGAACAAGGTTCTCAACACTAGACTTTATGAATTCGTCTGATTCCCTTTTAGGAACAGTGTCAAGATGCTCATCCCCCATGCTCAGAGAGTGAGTGGGAACCTCGGGTGTGATAACAGTGGGTTGAGATGAAATCTCAACTGATGGAATTTCATCTGATGAACCTGATGAATAAAATCCAAGGATATCAAGGGTATCTTGATGAGTGCTCAAACACTCATCATTTTTGGTCTAATCTGAACTGCAAAACATACAAAAACACTCAGTAATGCATCAAAATACTGAAAATATTCCAAAATTGTGTTTTATATGTTTTAGATGCAAAATGAGCAAAAACAAATGAAAAACGCACAAAGTTTGCAAAATTGGCAGTTTCAGTCCCTCAACTTTCATAAAATTACAAAACTAGTCCCTGGATATTCAAAATATGGAAAATTATCACCAAAGGTCATTTTGAAATCATAAAATGTCATATTTAGTCCTTTGGTGAAAAATTGGAAAGTTTTGGAAATTTACGAAATTAGTCCCTGGAGTTTCAGACTTTGACAGATTCAGTCCCTGGTGGGATAATTTTGAAAGAAAAACCAATTTTGGTCCTTGGGAATTCACATTTGTCACTTTTAATCCCTGGATGAAAACTTTGAGAAAATTACATATTTGGTCCCTGGACTTTACAAAAATGACAAATTTGGTCCCCGGGCGTTTTATTTTGGAAAATTACATTTTTGGTTCTTGGTTTATTGAAGTTAGCAAGTTTTGGTCCTTATGATATTTATGGAAAGGTTGCATATTCAGTCCTTGCAATTTGCTAAATTACAAAAATGGTCCTTGTGGTTTTTGAAAGAAATAAACAAACAAACAAACCAAACCTTTCCTTGTTTTTGTCTGATCCACAAAACAGCCCACCCTTGCCTGATCCAGTATCCCAATCCCATGCCAAGCCCACCAAAAATTCAGCCCACACCCTCCTAAACTAATACCCCGTCGTTGACTTCAGTCAACACCCCCATTCCCTCACCACTTGCAACACCCCTGCTACTCCACTGCAACACTCCACATCCCCCCTCCTCCACATCAGTTAATCCCATCCTTTGTCCCCCCCCAGCTCACCAATAACTCCATAATGCATTAAATTCCCTCTCACCCTCACAAGTTATCCCAGAAGTCAAGTTGGAACTTTTCCCGCCAAAATTAATCAAATGGCTAGGATCAAATTGGCTCATCCTACGGCTCTAAATGGAAGTGGGAAAAGGAGTGGGACCCACATTGGTGTTTATAAGTCAAGAAAGAGGGAAGAAGCAGGAGTTAGTTAGTTTTTAAGTCGTAGTTTAGTTTTAGTTATGTAAAATTCATTCCCAGTTTTATTTAAGCTTCTGAAATGTACTCTTGATGTTTTCATTGTAATGTAATATTATTTTCAGGCATAAACTTTAATTTCCAAGTCCATTATCAGTTTGAATGTTTTTATTTGAAAGTTTCAATTCCACTCAATAGTGTTAAAGACAGTTGGTACTTGAACCTTTAAGCTCAAATTAATCCTTGGTTAGCTGTTATAAGTTTTTCTTAGCAATAAAATCAGTTTTTGAGAAGAAAACTAAAAATACCAAAAATACAAGTTAAATAGTTTAGAAATAGAAAAAAAGGGGCAATTAGAGGATGATTGAATCAAGATACAAGTTGGATTTGGGTTGATTCTGGTTCAGAAGCCTCAGAAAAGGCATTAGAAAATGGGTTGAGGCTTTGGTCACTTATCTCAGTTTGGAACTAATGTAAGCACTTTTCATATTTTCTTTTTGGCATTTCAAAGTTCATGAACTTCAATTATTGTTAAATTCAGCTCATATAGGTTTATTTAATGTTAGTTTAAGCTCAGATTTTAGTTTCATAGTTTAAATTATTAGTTTGCCTTGTAAAATTTCCAAATCAGTAGATATGGGGGTGTTTGGCTCAGATGAGTGCTGAGGTTCCCAGTGTATGTTCAGCCTTAAACTTTGTTTCACTAGCTCACATTAAGTTTAATTAGGGTCCAGGGATCAACAAAATGGCACCTTGAACAAGCCAAGGTCAAAATCCAAGTTTTTACTCCATTGTCTGTTAACTGTTGGGTCAGTGGGTTCAAATACCCACCCATTTTGATTAGGAGATTGTTTTTAAAGCTTAATTCAGTTTCTAAATACCTAATATATCCATTCAAGTCAGATTAGAAGCTCCAAAAGTTAGCAAAAGTCAAAATACCAATTTTCTTAAAAAGTCAAAGTGTTCATCTTTTCAGTTTTTTCAAAACTTGAGGGATTTTAATTGAATTGTGTACAAGGTTTTAGGACTTAAAGCTTGTTGTTATTTGTTCTTTACTAGCTAAACTTTAAGTTCCATTAGCTCTTTTATTTTTGTGATTTTTTTCCTTGCCCCCACAAGGCCCCAAAGTGGGCTGCAGGCTCAGATATGTGCCCTGCTGCACAGCAGACACCACCACCACCACCACTTGGTGGTGGTTTTCTGACCACTCAGTGGGTCCCACAGCCCCCCACCTTGCACCATTCAACCCCCCTCCTAGTAGGGTTCAACTTTTGACCAATGGTTTGACCCCTAGCCCACTGGGACCCACCTGATTTACCCCCATAAACTTGTCCCAGTTCTGAGTTCATAATAAATTTGCAAGTGCTTATTTGTGGGTCATTAGCTTATTTTGTGGTCCATCTTGGCTTACTCCAGCTTATACAAGTTCCTTAAGCTTATTTGGATCAGTTTTACCCAAAGTGGGTCCCACCACAAGTCATTTTAGCCTATTTTTCCTTTGGGTCAACAAAAGTCAACTGTTGACCCTTTTTGCTTATATTTTGCTTATTATTAAGTTCTAAAAAGTTTGTTTTTATTAAAGTTTGTTGTTTTTAAGTATTTAGTAGATTTGTAAAAGAAAAACCAAGAAAAACCAATTTAAAATTAAGTGATAGTTTCTATTTAATGTAATTTAATTTTAATTTTCATTTTTAAATTTTAATTAAGTAGTTGTCATTTTTATATTTTTAATAATTACCTAGTATATTAAAGTATTTATAATAAATTTTTCAGATTTTTATTTTACCATTTGGTATTTATTAGAATTAATATTAGTTTTATTATAAATTAATTAATATTAAGTTTAAATTAGCATAATTAGTTTTTACTAAGTGAAATCAAGTTTTTATATTTTTTATAGCTTTTATATGTTATAAAGTAATTTTAGAAATTTTCTTAGAATTTTTACTGTTCATTTAGTAATTTTCTTAATTTAAAATAGTTTAATTAGTAATTAGTAATTAATTAGTAATTAATTAATATAAAAATCACAAAAAGACAAAAATAGTTATTTTTATTTTTAAAACTTATTTTTAGTTATTTTAAAGTTTTAGAAATTTTATTTTCACCTTTTTAGTATTTAATTAGTATTAAATTATATTTAAGTGTTTTAAGTATTAATAATAAGTAATAAATAGTTTTTAATTAATATTAAATAATTAAATAGTGTAAAAATTTATTTTATTTTTCTAAAAATTTTCTTTTAGTTTTAAGTTTGTAAAAAAGTCATTTTCACCCCCTGGGTGTTTTCAGATTTACGTTTTCACTTTTTATTTTGTACGTTTACGTTTTATTTAAACGTAACGTACGCGTTTTTAGGTTTTAATCGTTTCTGGTTTTTCCGAGTTTCTCGTCTTATTCATATAGCTTATTTAAGCTATTCTCATTGTAGATTCCGTAGTTCAATCACTCACAAATCCCTTTTCATCCAAATTCACCCGATCAAATAACCGTTTTGTTTACAATTCACACCTCGTCGGGACATACGACCCGGGGAAACCTTATACTTCCGCGGAGCATTGGTTTTAGCTGTTTGACTATTATAGTTGACCATTCACAAGTGGTTGACCAATAATCGTCTGACGGTTTAGCATCAATCAAATTTTGGCGCCGCTGCCGGGGAGGCTGTGTGCGTATTCTAAACGGTTTTACAGATTAGTGAATCTGGATATACACTCATTGTATATTTACCATCCTTTGTTCATATTTTCTCATTTTAAAAACAAAACCGTTCACGAAAACTTTTTAAATAAAGTTTTCAACAAACACAAAAAACACAAAAACATTTTCTTTTGTATTTGTACAAAATGTATTTCCAAAAACCCAAAAATATCCTTCTTCACCTTCCTACCCTTTTGATTCTCATTTCCTCATCCTCTATACACATTTGATTCTTTCTATGTCTCATCCACACTTTCTGGTTTGCCAATGGTGTGGTAATCCTCATAATGGTGGCGATTGCCCCAGTTGTGGCATGGTAGAGTCGGGAAACGGGTCTGTCTGTAACCAAGATCCCTATTCCTACCATGACACGACTGATTCATTCCATCAGTTACCACACCATGATACTCAGCAGTTTTACTGTTGTGAGTACTGTGGTGGTTCACACTACAGTTCTGATTGTCAATCGGGAAACACGCTTATCTATGAGCAGTTTCCTGATTACAATTATGACTCTAGCACGTACAACCCACAACCTCAACAGTTTTACTGTTGTGATTTCTGTGGAGGTCCACACTTCAGTTCAGATTGTCAAACGGAGAATCCATACCCTTGTGACAATTTTGACACACCTTATTACGACCAACCTCCACAGTACGATATGAATCAAGCACTTCTTCCAGAAATGCAAAATATGATGAAAATCGTTGATGAGCTTAAGGGTTTAGTTCAAGACTTTGCCCAAAGACACACTCATCAAAAATCCATGGAAGAATTGCTTGCTGAAGAGCAGGCTGCTAGAATAAATTCCCAAGATGCATATGAAAAATCTGTGAGGGAATCCATTGCAAGAGAAAAAGCAGCCAAGTCTAGCTCTTTGTTCCGTTTCATTCCTGATGACAGTGATGATGAGGATACACTTGACATCCTTGAATTTTATAAAACTTCAAGTTCATCAGTTGATACCCCAGCAGTTGAGATTCCTTCTCAAACAACTGCTATCACACCCGAGGTTCCCACTCACTCTTTGATCATGGGGGACGAGCATCTTGACACTGTTCCTGAAAAGGAATCGGACGAATTCATAAAGTCTAGTGTTGAGAACCTTGTTCCAATCCCGAGAGAGTCACAGGGAACTCTTGAGCATTTGTGTGATATTCCTTCACCTATTGAGTGTCCTAAAGATCAATTTGAGACTTTCTCAGATTATAGCGATGAATGTATATCTTATGGAGACATCGAGTATGTTGAGGCATCAGTTCCACAAACTGATGCTGATCATCTTCTTGAGGAGTTCGCTGATGAACTTGCTCACATCGATCCACTTTCATTGGAAAGTGATGATGGTCTCCTCGACTTTGAAACCGATCTGGGAGAAATTGAAAGTCTCCTTTACCATGATCCGTCACTCACTTCTTATCCCAACAGTCCAACAGAGAATAATATTCACTTTGTTCCCGAAACATTCGATACCACTCTCACCAATCCTCTATTTGAATTCGACTCTGAATTCACTTCGATTTCTGATAATCCACTATTTGATATTCAGAACGAGGATTGTGAGTATATTCCGGAACACAAGTTCACTGATTCACATCTTTTGAATGATTCTCTTCATGAGGAGTTCTCCGGTGAACTCGCTCATCAGTTTGATAGCCCGGGGGGAGATGCTCTCAATTATGAGAATTTGCAAATTCCCACCCACCCTCCCGGGTTGTTTACGAGCTTACCTTTTGAAATCCAAACTCAGGCTACGGAGCCTCCTCTCGAGGAAGAAGATCAAATCATGCTTTTTATCATGATTTTCTTCCTTTTCTTCACCTACAGGGTGACCTCTTCTCTTCTTCACTCCTTCGGGAGTGAGGACACTATATTTGATCCCGGCATTTTCATGTATCATTATCTTGAGCCGCATACTTATCTCATCGGTGTGGAACTTTCACGTGCTTTATATGTTTGTCCAAACATTTTGAATGAAAGTCCGATTGAGATTGTTTCTTCCACATCATGCTTCCCTAAGGACAAATGAATTCGGGGTCGAGTCAAGCTAGCGACTCGGTAAACAAAAACAATAGCATGCTTATAGGGTTTTCACCCTAAGTGTGGGGGAGTCCCCCATGCTATGGTTACAAATGAGTGAAAATACAAAATGGTGTTTTCCACGCTTAGCTTGTAATGTTGCCCTTTTACGTTCAAAATGTCGGCTTAATAGCCGGGATTTTGAATATTGAGGACAATATTCATGATAAGTGTGGGGGGGTATTCGCTATTCTAGCGAATTTTATCAGCGAATTTTATCACATTTTACTATATAATACCCCCGTTTTAGCCAAAAATTTCAAAATTTTCAAAAATTTTTTCACTGGTGCTTCAAAATTTTTGGTAATCAGTCCGCCTTGTCTAAACGACAAAAGGGATTGGCTAGTCCAGGAGCAAACGGCTCTTGGTAAAGACATATCAAATCCGTTGACGGCTGGCAATTTGCCCAAAATTGTGTGGGTCATCAACTCCCCGAAAACAAATGAGTTGGCTAGCCCGCAAGATTATGGCTTGTGGTAAAGGCCGTGGAAAATCCATAATTGGTAATCAGCTCACCAAGATGTTGACTATTCCATCAAGAGCTGGCTAGTCCAGAAGCAAACGGCTTTTGGTAAAGACTACTCAAATCCGTTGACAGCTGGTGGTTTGCTCAAAATCACACGGTTATCAGGTGTGCCACAGTTCTTACACCTGGCTACTCCAGAAGTGATGGCTTTTGGTAAAGAGTTTTTCAAATCCATCAAGTTTTCAAAACAGTATTGCTAGGGACTAGCAATAGTTTAGTGTGGGGGATTGATGAGTGCTCAAACACTCATCATTTTTGGTCTAATCTGAACTGCAAAACATACAAAAACACTCAGTAATGCATCAAAATACTGAAAATATTCCAAAATTGTGTTTTATATGTTTTAGATGCAAAATGAGCAAAAACAAATGAAAAACGCACAAAGTTTGCAAAATTGGCAGTTTCAGTCCCTCAACTTTCATAAAATTACAAAACTAGTCCCTGGATATTCAAAATATGGAAAATTATCACCAAAGGTCATTTTGAAATCATAAAATGTCATATTTAGTCCTTTGGTGAAAAATTGGAAAGTTTTGGAAATTTACGAAATTAGTCCCTGGAGTTTCAGACTTTGACAGATTCAGTCCCTGGTGGGATAATTTTGAAAGAAAAACCAATTTTGGTCCTTGGGAATTCACATTTGTCACTTTTAATCCCTGGATGAAAACTTTGAGAAAATTACATATTTGGTCCCTGGACTTTACAAAAATGACAAATTTGGTCCCCGGGCGTTTTATTTTGGAAAATTACATTTTTGGTTCTTGGTTTATTGAAGTTAGCAAGTTTTGGTCCTTATGATATTTATGGAAAGGTTGCATATTCAGTCCTTGCAATTTGCTAAATTACAAAAATGGTCCTTGTGGTTTTTGAAAGAAATAAACAAACAAACAAACCAAACCTTTCCTTGTTTTTGTCTGATCCACAAAACAGCCCACCCTTGCCTGATCCAGTATCCCAATCCCATGCCAAGCCCACCAAAAATTCAGCCCACACCCTCCTAAACTAATACCCCGTCGTTGACTTCAGTCAACACCCCCATTCCCTCACCACTTGCAACACCCCTGCTACTCCACTGCAACACTCCACATCCCCCCTCCTCCACATCAGTTAATCCCATCCTTTGTCCCCCCCCAGCTCACCAATAACTCCATAATGCATTAAATTCCCTCTCACCCTCACAAGTTATCCCAGAAGTCAAGTTGGAACTTTTCCCGCCAAAATTAATCAAATGGCTAGGATCAAATTGGCTCATCCTACGGCTCTAAATGGAAGTGGGAAAAGGAGTGGGACCCACATTGGTGTTTATAAGTCAAGAAAGAGGGAAGAAGCAGGAGTTAGTTAGTTTTTAAGTCGTAGTTTAGTTTTAGTTATGTAAAATTCATTCCCAGTTTTATTTAAGCTTCTGAAATGTACTCTTGATGTTTTCATTGTAATGTAATATTATTTTCAGGCATAAACTTTAATTTCCAAGTCCATTATCAGTTTGAATGTTTTTATTTGAAAGTTTCAATTCCACTCAATAGTGTTAAAGACAGTTGGTACTTGAACCTTTAAGCTCAAATTAATCCTTGGTTAGCTGTTATAAGTTTTTCTTAGCAATAAAATCAGTTTTTGAGAAGAAAACTAAAAATACCAAAAATACAAGTTAAATAGTTTAGAAATAGAAAAAAAGGGGCAATTAGAGGATGATTGAATCAAGATACAAGTTGGATTTGGGTTGATTCTGGTTCAGAAGCCTCAGAAAAGGCATTAGAAAATGGGTTGAGGCTTTGGTCACTTATCTCAGTTTGGAACTAATGTAAGCACTTTTCATATTTTCTTTTTGGCATTTCAAAGTTCATGAACTTCAATTATTGTTAAATTCAGCTCATATAGGTTTATTTAATGTTAGTTTAAGCTCAGATTTTAGTTTCATAGTTTAAATTATTAGTTTGCCTTGTAAAATTTCCAAATCAGTAGATATGGGGGTGTTTGGCTCAGATGAGTGCTGAGGTTCCCAGTGTATGTTCAGCCTTAAACTTTGTTTCACTAGCTCACATTAAGTTTAATTAGGGTCCAGGGATCAACAAAATGGCACCTTGAACAAGCCAAGGTCAAAATCCAAGTTTTTACTCCATTGTCTGTTAACTGTTGGGTTAGTGGGTTCAAATACCCACCCATTTTGATTAGGAGATTGTTTTTAAAGCTTAATTCAGTTTCTAAATACCTAATATATCCATTCAAGTCAGATTAGAAGCTCCAAAAGTTAGCAAAAGTCAAAATACCAATTTTCTTAAAAAGTCAAAGTGTTCATCTTTTCAGTTTTTTCAAAACTTGAGGGATTTTAATTGAATTGTGTACAAGGTTTTAGGACTTAAAGCTTGTTGTTATTTGTTCTTTACTAGCTAAACTTTAAGTTCCATTAGCTCTTTTATTTTTGTGATTTTTTTCCTTGCCCCCACAAGGCCCCAAAGTGGGCTGCAGGCTCAGATATGTGCCCTGCTGCACAGCAGACACCACCACCACCACCACTTGGTGGTGGTTTTCTGACCACTCAGTGGGTCCCACAGCCCCCCACCTTGCACCATTCAACCCCCCTCCTAGTAGGGTTCAACTTTTGACCAATGGTTTGACCCCTAGCCCACTGGGACCCACCTGATTTACCCCCATAAACTTGTCCCAGTTCTGAGTTCATAATAAATTTGCAAGTGCTTATTTGTGGGTCATTAGCTTATTTTGTGGTCCATCTTGGCTTACTCCAGCTTATACAAGTTCCTTAAGCTTATTTGGATCAGTTTTACCCAAAGTGGGTCCCACCACAAGTCATTTTAGCCTATTTTTCCTTTGGGTCAACAAAAGTCAACTGTTGACCCTTTTTGCTTATATTTTGCTTATTATTAAGTTCTAAAAAGTTTGTTTTTATTAAAGTTTGTTGTTTTTAAGTATTTAGTAGATTTGTAAAAGAAAAACCAAGAAAAACCAATTTAAAATTAAGTGATAGTTTCTATTTAATGTAATTTAATTTTAATTTTCATTTTTAAATTTTAATTAAGTAGTTGTCATTTTTATATTTTTAATAATTACCTAGTATATTAAAGTATTTATAATAAATTTTTCAGATTTTTATTTTACCATTTGGTATTTATTAGAATTAATATTAGTTTTATTATAAATTAATTAATATTAAGTTTAAATTAGCATAATTAGTTTTTACTAAGTGAAATCAAGTTTTTATATTTTTTATAGCTTTTATATGTTATAAAGTAATTTTAGAAATTTTCTTAGAATTTTTACTGTTCATTTAGTAATTTTCTTAATTTAAAATAGTTTAATTAGTAATTAGTAATTAATTAGTAATTAATTAATATAAAAATCACAAAAAGACAAAAATAGTTATTTTTATTTTTAAAACTTATTTTTAGTTATTTTAAAGTTTTAGAAATTTTATTTTCACCTTTTTAGTATTTAATTAGTATTAAATTATATTTAAGTGTTTTAAGTATTAATAATAAGTAATAAATAGTTTTTAATTAATATTAAATAATTAAATAGTGTAAAAATTTATTTTATTTTTCTAAAAATTTTCTTTTAGTTTTAAGTTTGTAAAAAAGTCATTTTCACCCCCTGGGTGTTTTCAGATTTACGTTTTCACTTTTTATTTTGTACGTTTACGTTTTATTTAAACGTAACGTACGCGTTTTTAGGTTTTAATCGTTTCTGGTTTTTCCGAGTTTCTCGTCTTATTCATATAGCTTATTTAAGCTATTCTCATTGTAGATTCCGTAGTTCAATCACTCACAAATCCCTTTTCATCCAAATTCACCCGATCAAATAACCGTTTTGTTTACAATTCACACCTCGTCGGGACATACGACCCGGGGAAACCTTATACTTCCGCGGAGCATTGGTTTTAGCTGTTTGACTATTATAGTTGACCATTCACAAGTGGTTGACCAATAATCGTCTGACGGTTTAGCATCAATCATATCTTCATCATCACTGTCATCAGGAATGAAACGGAATCGAGAGCAAGATCTAGCTGCTTTTTCTTTTGCAATTGATTCCCTAATAGACCTTTCATAAGCATCTTGGGAATTTATTTTAGCAGCCTGTTCGTCAGCTAACAATTCTTCCATCGATTTTTGATTTGGATTATCTGGGGTATGTGTGATTCCTTTCAAATCTTTCACTAAATCCAAAAGATCAAGGAGAAGACTTTGAGGAATTGGCTGAGGTGGAGGTTCGTCATAATACGATGTATCAAAATTGTTATAAGGAAATGGATTCCTTGTTTGACAATTGGAGCTAAAGTGTGGACCTCCACAATACTCACAACAGTAAAATTGATGTGGCTGTGAGTCGTATGTGTTGGAGTCATAATTGTTATCAGGAAACTGCTCATAGACAAGCGTGCTTTCTGATTGACAATCAGAACTGTAGTGTGAACAACCACAGTACTCACAACATTAAAACTGCTGAGTCTCATGGTGTGGTAGCTGATGGAATAAATCAGTCGTGTCATGGTAGGAATAAGGATTCTGGTTATAGACAGACCCGTTTCCTGACTCTAACATGCCACAGCTGGGGCAATTACCACCATTATAAGAACTACCACACCACTAGCAATTCAGAAGGTGTGGATGAGACATAGAAAGAATCAAAAGGTTTGGGAGGGTAAGGAATGAAGAATCAAAAGGGTAGGAGGGTATAGAGGAATATTTTTGGATTTTTGGAAAGACATTTTATATACAAATAAGAAAGAAAATCTTTTTGGGTTTTTTGTGTTCATTGAAAATTGATTTTAAAATGTTTTCAGAAACAGTTTTGTTTTTATAAGATAAGAAAATATGAACAAGGATGGTAAATATACAAAGGATTGAATTCCAAAAGCATTAATCAGCAAACCGTTTTTAGAAAAAACGCGCACAACCTCCCCGGCAGCGGCGCCAAAATTTGATTGGCTCCAAACGGTCAACCTAATTGACCAGGTGATGGTCAACCAAGTCAAACTGCCTAGAGTCAATACTCCGCGGAAGTATAGTGGTTCCCCGGGTCGTTATGTCCCGACGAGGTGCGATGGTAATCAAAACGGGTTTGTGATCGGGTGAGTTTGGACAGAAATGGGGTTTGAGTGATTTGTATGATTACACTAAGACATGAGGAATGAAAATAACTTAGAAACACTATATTAACAATTACTGATGATTAGATAACCTAAAATGTAAGTTAAACCTAAAAACGCGTTCGTTTGATTTAATTCTACGTAGACGTACGAAATAAAACGCGAGTTTTGTTAAATAAAATACCTACGGATATGAAAATTACATTTTTACAATCCTAATGATAAAAGAAAATTTTTAAAAAATTAAAATTAATTTTTACACTATTTCTATAATTAATATTAATTAATTACTATTTAATAACTAATTAATAGTATTTAAAATACACTAATTATGAATTTAAGCTAGAAAAATTAAAATTTAATTCTAAAAACTCTAAAATAATATAAAAGTAATTTTAAAACTAAAAATATATTTTTCCTACTTTTTCTCTATTTATTATTAATTAACTAAGATTTAAATACTAATTAAACTAATTAAATTAAAGAAAAATAGCAAATGACTAGTAAAAATTCTAAAACTTTTTCTAAAAATATTTTATGACACTTGAAACCTAGGAAAAATATAAAAACATAGGAGTACTTAATAAAAACTATTTATACTATTTAGTTATCTAATATTAATTGATTATTAATAAAACTAATATTAATTATTAAAAATAGTAAATGAAAAGAGAAAATTCTAGAAAAATTCCTCAAAATACTTTAAACTATCAGGAACTGAAGAAAAATATGAAAGTACAAAAGTTCTTAATAATAAGCTAAAAGGAAAAATGAAAAAGATAACTTATATTAAACAAAAGCTATCACTAAAATTAAATTTGGTTTCTTCTTATTTTTCTTTTACAATCCTACTTAAATATTGAAAACAACAAACATATGTGAAGGAACATTGATTTGAACTCAAAAATAAGCTGTGCACAAGCTTAAAGGCTCAACAGTTGAGCTTATCAAGCTTAAATGAAAACTTTGAGCTCAAATAAGCTATCCAGTGAACAAAAGCTAGAAAATAAGGTTCCACCAACTTAAAGGGACTGAATTGAAGTTAAATCAACAAGGAGGTACACTGAATAAGCTAAGTTAATCTAATAAGCACTACCATCAAACCCACTGAATACACAGGCCTCAACAGGCCAAATTCAGGCAGAGATTAAGTTGATCAAATAAGCTTTAAAGCCCGAGGGAAGCTTGGAACCTATGGGTTGGACAACTGAGCTTCCCAAGAAGTCCAATTGCATAAGCAAAAGTCCACAGATGAGCTTGATCAGAGCCTATGAAACTGCTGAAGTACACTGATGAATCAGTGTACTCAGAGAAATGGGACAAGTTAAAGCTTATTGCAGGCTTACAAAATAAGCTGGAAAATGCAATAAAAGGTCTGAACCTTGAAATTTGGCAGAATAGCTTCCCAAAGAACCAAACTTCAAGTCATAAGCTCAAATATCAAGGTCAGAATGGGTTTGTGAAATCCACTGTTTGGCTAGAACCATGTGGTGCAGGGGAAGCTAATATCCAACAGGCCAAAGGACAATGGGGCTAATAAGCTAAGCTAATAGGCTCACAAGGCCAAATTAAGTATACTGATGAGTGCTCAAACACTCATCATTTTTGGTCAAATCTGAACTGCAAAACATACAAAAACACTCAGTAATGTGATTCGCCTCAAACGGTCAGACAATTATTAGTCAACCACTTGTGAATGGTTAATTTATAATAGTCAAATAGCTGAGGCAAATGCTTCCGTGGAATACAGTATTTCCCCGGGTCGTAATGTCCCAACGAGGTGTGCGATGTTTTATTATAAACGAGTCTGTGATCGAGTGAATGTGAACAGGAAAGGGTATAAGTGTGTGTGTGTGTGTGATTACACTAGGGTTTTATAACTTAAAATAAACTATTAGAACGATTACGTAAAACCTAGATATCTAAAACGTTAAAACGTAAACCAAATTAAAATCAGACGCGACTGCGTGCTTAGAAAAAGGTGAGTTTTAAGGAAAAATAAACTATAAGGGTTAAAATTGAAAATTCTATAAACTTAAACTTAAAATAAAATTAAATTAAAAAGAAAACTATTTTTTAGATTATTATATTATTTATTATTAATTATTTAATTAAAAACTATTTAACTTTTTAATTAAAACTAATTAATATCAAAACTAAAAATAATAAACACTACAAATTAAACTAAAAACTTATAAAAATATTTTCTAAACCTAAAATAGAACTTGAAGAAAGTATAAAAAATAAAAATAAATCTTTTTGTCTTTTTGTGAGCTTTTTATTAATTAAAAACTATTTATATTATTTAAACTAATTAAACTATTTTAAATTACAAATAATACTAAATCAACTTAGAAAATTATGAAAAGATTTATAAATCTAATTAACCATCACAGGAATCCTAAAAAATTATAAAAACTTTATTTTATGTATTTTTAAACTAGTTTACTATTTATTATTCTATTTATTATTTAATTACTATTTAAACCATTTAAATTATAAAAACTATTAAATGAACAGTATAAATCACAAGAAAATTTATAAAATTATCTTATGACTTATAGAAGCTAGGAAAAATATAAAATATAGGTATTACTATATAAAAACTAATTATGCTATTTAAAACTTATTTATTGATTAATTACTAATAAAACTATTTTTAATTCTAATTAATAGTAAAAGACAAAACAAAAATCTAATAAAATTACTAAAAATACTTTAATATAATAGAAAATTAATAAAAATATAAAAATACAGATTACTTAATAAAAATATAAAAGTGAAAATTAAAATTAAATTTAATTAAATAGAAACTATCACTTATTTTTATGTTGTATTTTCTGGATTTTTATTTTACAAAACTATATTATATATAAAAATAAGCAACTTTTGTAAAAACAACTAATTTAAAGCTTATTAATAAGCACTGTGGAAGCTTATTGCTTCCACAGTTGACTTTTGTTGACTGAGACGGAAAATAAGCTCACAAGAGCTTATGTGGGACCCACCTTGGTATATTCTGGTCCTAATAAGTTAGTTGGACTTGTCAAAACTTAATTTGGGCAAATAAGCTCTGTAGATAAGCTGATAAGCCAAATAAGCTATTCCAAAACTTGATTTTAACACAGAAATGGGGACAAGGTTTATGGGTATTTCTAGGTGGGGTCCACAGTGACTCAGGTCAAACAAAGGTTCAATCTCTAATCCCTGGTAGGAGGGGGGTTGGGAGAAACTATTTAGAGGTTGTAGGGCCCACTGAGTTGGTCACAAAACACCACCAAAGTGGTGGTGTTGGCCTGAGCTGCTGGTGCAGGGGAAGAAGTCTTCCCTGCAAGCAAGTTTGGGGTTGTGTGGGGCCCAGTACAAAAATCCTAAAAATATAAAAATGGTGGGATTCTAAAGTTGAGGTGGTAGAGTATGATCCCAATGATTTTCAGAACCTCAAACCTAATACACAAATCTACAAAATTCACCCAATAATTGAGAAAATCAGAGATTGAAGATTTTGACTTTTTATAATACTTAGCTAGTTTGACTTATGTGGATTTCTAACACTTCTAATTGACTGATTAAGTTGTAATAAGCTATTATAGACCTAAAATAAGCTAAAACTACAAGATATGAGCTAATGGGTGGATTTTGAGACTTAACTGTCCACACAGTGGACAGATAAGTGAGTTTGGTGTGAGTTTTGACTTTTTTATACTATGACCACTAAATTTTATGCTTATACTATCTTAGCAGAGCCTAATGAAATGTATCTAGGTGAGATTTGGCAACTGAACAACACAAATGCACAAGGTATTCCCCAGTGCCAAACACCCCTATATTTAGACTGTTTTTGTGATTTCAAAGGAAATCAAAGCTTTGACCCATTCCACTGATTTGTAAGTATTTGTTATGATAAAATAAGACACAAGAAACACAAAATCAACAATTTAAACAATAAAAACTCAAGAATCCAAAACAAGCTATGTTGGACAGTTAAAATGAGAAACTAAGCTATCATTAATCCAAATGAACAAACATGGTATATTAAGCTATACTATGACTAACAAGCAACAAATAAGCACAAAGTAACAGAGATAGGCACTTATCAAGCTATTACACAATGAAAAGTAAAAATGGTAAAATGAGCTTACAAGAGTGAACTTAACTGAAAAGCAATGAACCAAGGACTGTGAACCAAACTTATATGCTTTCCACAAAGCTTTAATACCAAAGCAATCCAGAACCACACCTTGCTCAGCTTCTATCTTGTTCTTCCCTATATTTTTTATTTTTCTCTTATTTAACTTGATTATTTTTGGTATTTTCTTATTTATGGCTAAACAAATAATTAAAGTATTCTAACACTTATATGAGCTTTTTCAGAGCTTATATGAGTTTATACAAATCCTTAACAACAACTAACAACACAGTTAAACTTTTTGTGATTTTGAAATTAAGAATAAATGGCATAAACTGAGAGAGCACTTGAAACTTGAAATTAAGATGAAATAAAGTTCAAATTATATTAAGATAACAGGATACAAGCTTTTTGAATTGAAAATTACAACTACATTGGAGTTTTTACTAACTACGATTATCTTAAACCTAAATTACACTAATACTTCATTCATTCTGCTTCTCTTCCTTTTTGTAGACACCTTCTGAGCTTGTGGGACCCACTGGGGTATTTCCCACCATTCCATAGCCATTGATTTGGTCTGAGTGATCCTGGCCTTTGAAATTACCTTTTTGGCGCCAAAGTCTCTTTGGCTACTGTAGATTACGTGTAGCGGGTTTTAAGGGTTTAAATGGGTTTGGAGGGTTGTGGTGAGGTGGTGGGATAGTGGGTGAGAGGTGGCAGGCCAGGTGTAGGGTGGTATTGGTTGCAGACGTGGTGTGTGGTGGTATGGTTTTGGGAGGGAAAAGGGTGCGGGGTGGTTTTGGTGGTCAAACGGGTCAACGATGGGTTTTATTTAAAGGGTGTGGGCTGGAAGTTGTGTTGGGCCAGAAGAAGTGGGGGTGGGCTTGGATTAGTGTAAGTTGGGTTTGGTTTTGGGTATAAAATAAAACATAGGTCCGGTTTGTAGTTTTTAAGGTATTAAATCACAAGGACCAATTTTGTGATTATTCCAAAGTTGAGGGGCTGTTGTTGGCATTATTCCAAAATTATCACAAGGTCATAATTGCCATATGTGAATAGTATAAGGGTAGGTTTTGATAATTTTCACTTTTAAATACCCGGGCACTATTTATGCCAAACCTTCAAACTTTTGGGACTAATTATGTAATTTCACCAAACTTCTCACCCAAGGACCATTCCTGCAAAAGATTATTAGTATAAGGACCAAAATTGAATTTCTCAAAGTTTTTACATCCCAAGGACCATTTCTGTCAATTTCCAAAGTACAGGGACTAAACTTGTAATTTTGTGAAACTTTGCACCAAAGGACTAAATATGTAACTTTATGATTAAAAAGGACCTTTGGTAACATTTTCATGTTTTTAGAATAACCAGGGACTAGTTTTGCCAATTTATGAAACTTGAGGGACTGAAACTGCCAATTATGCAAACTTTGTACGTTTTTCATCTGTTTTTGCATATTTTGCATTTGGTACATATAAAACACACTTCTAAGATATTTTAAGTATTTTGATATATATTTGAGTGTTTTTGTATGTTTTGGCAGCTCAGATTAGTTATAAAATTATGAGTATTTAGACACTCATCAATCCCCCACACTAAACTATTGCTAGTCCCTAGCAATCTATTGAGAAAAACTTAATGGATTTGAAAAACTCTTTACCAAAAGCCATCACTTCTGGAGTAGCCAGGTGTAAGAACTATGGCACACCTGATAACCGTGTGATTTTGAGCAAATCACCAGCTGTCAACGGATTTGATTAGTCTTTACCAAAAGCCGTTTGCTTCTGGACTAGCCAACTCTTGATGGAATAGTCAACATCTTGGTGAGCTGATTACCAATTATGGTTTTTCCACTGCCTTTACCACAAGCCATAATCTTGCGGGCTAGCCAACTCATTCGCTTTTTAGGATATGGCGAGTTGAGGTACCATACAATTTTGGGCAAATTGCAAGCCATCAACGGGTTTGAGATATCTTTACCAAGAGCCGTTTGCTCCTGGATTAGCCAATCCTTATGTGTGTTAGACATGGTGGACTGATAACCATTTGTTGTGTTTAGTGTAAAATACTAACACCAAATGAAAAAATTTTAAATTTTAGCCATTTTTGGGGAAAAAAGGCATACAAGGGTATATAAGTGATCAAATTCGCCAGAATTTCCCCCCCACACTTAGAAATGAATATTGTCCTCAATATTCAAAATCCCGGCTATTATGTCTAATCCTTGAACGTAAAAAGATAACATTTAAAGCTAAGTGGGGTAACACAACAATTATTTTATTTTTCTGTATTTACAATTTTCAAAGTTTTTCAGATCTATATACGAAATGTGGGGCACACCCCCACACTTAGGTGTTAGAAAGGGGTAAGAAATAGGAGTGGTGTCCACTCACAGAATTATGAAGAATTTATCAGTCTAAGGATCCTTTTTGAGCGTAGGAAACTTAGAAAAGGATACGGAGATTCTTTTTAGATTTTATATTTTATAATAATAATTTTTATTTTATTTTATTTTATTTTATTTATTTTTTATGAAAAAGGTTTATATATATATATATATATATATATATATATATATATATATATATACAAAGAAACGGTTAAAAAATGAAACCTAAATGAGATTTTCAATACATGAAACTTTAATAACCTAATCTATCTCTTTCCAGGAATTGGGCTATGCATATCCAATCCTTTTTAGTGTATACCAGTGATTAAACCAATCTAGACCTAGGAATATCAAGATTAGGAAAATTGACAGTCAAAAGTATTTTCAATCCACAAATAGATTTCAACCATTAAAATCTTTTTGTATTTTATATTTTATAATGTTTTTGTATTTTTATTTCTTTTATATATATATATATATATATATATATATATATATATATACAGAGAAAAGAAAAATCCTAACAACCACCCCTCGAAAGGGAATCTGGGCTTGACAAAGCTCAGCAACTGGAATCCGACAACTGAACGATCAAACGTTCTCAATAGAGGAGTTAACAAACTGCGCGTTTCCGCCCCTTAAAAGGGAATCTAGGTTTGTAACGTCTACCAAATTGTTTTCAAAACAGCCAACAACCAAATGTTGTAACTGAGGGGTATATCTGTAACAACCCGCATTTTCAAGACATTTCTCCTATTCACTATTCATCAGTTACTATTCATCAATTACTATTCACCGGTCACTATTCATCATTTTACTATTCATCATTTTCGGAGTCAGTTTGTGATTCCGAGATGCGTTCAAAAATTTTACTATTCATACGACACTATTCATTCCCGAAGGGAAATCACTATTCATGATCATCGTTCGTCATTTTGTAAACTGAGTTTACGAGTCTTCAAATTCGCGTAACCAGTTAGGTTTAGCTGCGAATTCATGCATCCTTCATTTATGACATTTCATATAGACTGGAGTAGTCTATATATATCATCAGTAACATCATCCGTACTTTAAGCCCTACACGGATATGCATTATTTCTATATACGTATGTTTAATTTGTAATTAACGTTACCACTCAGTTTTTACTACGAACGTATACCCAATACTCCCGACTACGATCCTAATATATTTTCATACTCATTATAATGATATAAAAATTATATTATTAATTTACCCGGTGTTTTGAAATCAATTACTATATTTCACGGTCGGAGCTTATTACTCCGTCGGTTTACGTTATTTCAATTCGATAATTATTTAACACCCGATTATCATCAGGAATAATATTTTACAACTTTTACAACTTCGTCATATTTTAATTTCATCGCGTCATGCTTTATTTTTAGTTAACTCGGTACCCGGTATCACCTAAACTACACAATATCTACCTAAATAACCTCTAAAGTCAAAATTTACTTACACACTCCTCCAACCCATCACCAAACCCACGCCCCCCCTTGCCTACTTCCTTTTTTTGTGGATCTTGTCCAAGATATTTTGATCATTGACTAAATCTAGCTATATATATATATACTTCAATCTCCCATTTCTCTCATTTCATACACTTCAAATAAACTAGTAAACTTTTCATCTCTTTCTCTCCTTGGGTATGGATCGGCCAAGAACAACATCAAAGGAAAATCCATAGTTTTTCAAGATCCAAGTGTTTAATAAAGTCCTAATCAAGATCTAGTTGGGGTTTTGTGGTAAAAACCCTATATTTCTTAACATAATCATCTTCAAATCACCTCAAATATTCAAGTAAGCTTCAACAACACTTTTGATCTTTTCATACTTTCATTTACTTTATACTTTTATGTATTTTTAAGATATATTGGTAAAACATGCAAGTATGTAAGATCCATACCACTTATTACTTACTTTGTTTTTATAAACATAGATCTACAATTTTTACAAGCAATCTCATTAGATCCACTAAGATTGGTGATGTCTAGGATCCCATGACACCCTAAGAAGGTGTATGGTAGGATTGGGTACTTGTGGAGTTGATTTGAGATAGTTTGGGTAAGTTTTGAACAAGCCTTGAACTAGAAAAGTTGATTTTCCAAACTATATATAAGGTTCTGTCCATTTTTGTAAAATCTGGAAAGATCAGTGGGTTTTGGGTAACTTTGGACCAAAGATTTAGAAAATACATTCCGAGATGAAACTATGGCCGAAAACGGGGATAAAATCCGAGTTACGACGAAAAAGATATGCTATTTTCAATTTTAACGACGAAAACTATTTCATGAAAAATTACTTGCTGTCCCACAATTTTCATGGACTGTTTCGAAGCCTAAAACTTGATCTAGCCATCCCGACTTATCAAAAATATATTAGTATACTTGATTACCTTCGCGGGGATATAAAGAACATAGAAAACGGGCTTATAACGAAAAAGATACAAGTGTTTGAAATCCGACGATATATATATATTTCCATCAGCTTTTCTATTACAATTTTTGCCGCAAAACTGTCTTTGCGAGACACCACTTTCACGGCTGTTTTTCTTTATGATCGGATTAGTTTGAGTCCGAGCCGTAGTTAAGTAAAATCAGGATCTTCCAGCAAGCTTTTCAAATCAATTGGCCGTTCGTCGAATAGACTTATAACGAATAAATTACGAACTCATCTATATACCCGATAAACTATATATATTTTGACAGCTTTTACTATAATGAAAATTTCTAAGTATTGAACATAATACTTTCAAGTAACAACAATAAGAGTCGATTTTCTCATCGATCGAAACCCGTATCGCCAAAAGTTAAATGACACGACTTCAAGATATTGTTGCAAGGTTTTCAAAAACGCCGAGTTTCATCACTAACCCTTAACGTACAACATTTCGCGACTTGTTTTGCGAGGCCATTTTGGGCATATTTTCAAGTAATAAAAATGTTATTTTTGCGACGAAAACCTTATATTTGCCGATAGAACACCAAACAAGGATCGTGGAGTACCGTTCCAACATATTTACATGAAAAGTGGTTATTAACTTAACGAGACGTCAAAAACGAATTTGTCGACGATAAATGTTATTTTCAAAACTAATGAGTGGTATCGATAACGTACGTATTTGCATGTGTAGCGTCATTTCATTTCTTACATTAGACTATCATTCATATTAGGTTGCGGTTAGAGATCGTGCCTCATTTCTGTGTATTCATTGTTGTCATCGTAGCTATTGTACCAGGTGAGTTCATAACCCCTACTTTTACTTGTTTCACAACTGTTTTGGGGGAAGATACATGCTCCTTACTATTTAAATTCAATACTTGTTTTACTTGAACGTGATTCATTTTCTCAAACATTACTGGATGGTTGAAATACTTGATTGACTACTTGAATACATTATGAATTACTTATTTCATCCTTGATTTCTTTCTTATGAACACAAGTTCTTGCTTTTGCGGACATAAATATAAAACTGTTACTTTGCCTGAGTTACCTATTACTGCCACTGAAGTCCCCTTTTATCATGAACCGTTAATTACATGCGTGTGAGCGCGAATGCTGTGGATAGATCTATTTGGGTTGACACCCCGTCCGAGTTGGTCGCGCCAACCTGTCAAACGGACGCATATCATTCGGATTACTTCCGAGTGTCTGGCAAACACTTACTTGGGGCATTTTATGCTTGATTGCATACGATTACGTCGAGCTTCGGGGTCATGAGCTTTAGGCACTGTATACCTTATTTTTGGCTGTGACATGGTATTTGTTATATTGTCTTGCCTTCCGCAAAATACTTGTTTACGGGAACTACTTGATTTCTGGAAAATACTTGTTTACGGGAAATACTTGATTTCTGGAAAATACTTGTTTACGGGAACTACTTGATTTCTGGAAAATACTTGTTTACGGGAAATACTTGATTTCTGGAAAATATTTGTTTACGGGAACTACTTGATTTCTGGAAAATACTTGTTTACGGGAAATATTTGATTTCTGGAAAATACTTGTTTACTTAAAACTATGAACTCACCAGCTTTATGCTGACGTTTTAGCATGTATTTTCAGGTTTTAAGCAATGGCACGCTACAGGAGGTTTTGGCAGGGCATGGCATGGTCATAGAAGACTCTGATTATTTATATGGGGACCGTTTTAAACTACTTTTAAGGGCCTATTTCCGCACTAATTTTAAACAATGTAAATTCAATACTTTTAGTTAAACGATTTTATTACAAATGATTGAAGTGAAAACCAATTTTGTACTTGTGCTGTAATACCAATTGAGTTACACCCCAGCTACATGTATGCTTCCGCTGGACCCGATTTTGGGGGTGTGACAATATCAAACTGGGCAAGTTGTATGCTACAAAAAAGAAAATATTTTTGGTTTTTTTGTGTTCATTGAAAACTAATTTTAAAATGTTTTCGGGAACTGTTTTTGTTTTTATATTATAATAATATGAATAAGGATGGGTAAATATACATGAATTTATCAAAGATAAACAACATTTAAACTAATATGCAAAATTCTAGGGTCTAACAACATCACAGTGCTCATATTGAGATGATCAAATGTCAAGTTGACTTTCTAACATGCTACACCACTTAATTGAAGCTATCACTGAGTCAAAATAATCATATATGGCATATATCAAACAAGAATAACACCCTACACAACCTCTAACACAGTTAAACCATTAGATCCAAACAACCTTTAAATGAAACCTAATTTGAGCTTTTCAAAGCATAGAACTGTATAAACTAATTTTATCCAATCCAGAGATCATAATTTGTCAAGATTCAAATCTTTTTAAGCATAAACATGTTGTCAAGCAGCTTAAGCCTAGGATTATCAAAAATTATGTATATAGACAGTTAAAATACCATTTCAAACCATAGTTAAATTCCAAAACATAAACGCCTAAAATTATGTTAAATTTAAGAAACAACAAATAAATAGGAAAGGTAAAAGATGGTAAATATACAATGGGTATATATCCATAATCACTAATACACAAAATCGTTTAAAATAAGCGCACAACCTCCCCGGCAGCGGCGCCAAATTTTGATTCGCCTCAAACGGTCAGATAATTATTAGTCAACCACTTGTGAATGGTTAATTTATAATAGTCAAATAGCTGAGGCAAATGCTTCCGTGGAATACAGTATTTCCCCGGGTCGTAATGTCCTAACGAGGTGTGCGATGTTTTATTATAAACGAGTCTGTGATCGAGTGAATGTGAACAGGAAAGGGTATAAGTGTGTGTGTGTGTGTGTGTGATTACACTAGGGTTTTATAACTTAAAATAAACTATTAGAACGATTACGTAAAACCTAGATATCTAAAACGTTAAAACGTAAACCAAATTAAAATCAGACGCGACTGCGTGCTGAGAAAAAGGTGAGTTTTAAGGAAAAATAAACTATAAGGGTTAAAATTGAAAATTCTATAAACTTAAACTTAAAATAAAATTAAATTAAAAAGAAAACTATTTTTTAGATTATTATATTATTTATTATTAATTATTTAATTAAAAACTATTTAACTTTTTAATTAAAACTAATTAATATCAAAACTAAAAATAATAAACACTACAAATTAAACTAAAAACTTATAAAAATATTTTCTAAACCTAAAATAGAACTTGAAGAAAGTATAAAAAATAAAAATAAATATTTTTGTCTTTTTGTGAGCTTTTTATTAATTAAAAACTATTTATATTATTTAAACTAATTAAACTATTTTAAATTACAAATAATACTAAATCAACTTAGAAAGTTATGAAAAGATTTATAAATCTAATTAACCATCACAGGAATCCTAAAAAATTATAAAAACTTTATTTTATGTATTTTTAAACTAGTTTACTATTTATTATTCTATTTATTATTTAATTACTATTTAAACCATTTAAATTATAAAAACTATTAAATGAACAGTATAAATCACAAGAAAATTTATAAAATTATCTTATGACTTATAGAAGCTAGGAAAAATATAAAATATAGGTATTACTATAAAAAAACTAATTATGCTATTTAAAACTTATTTATTGATTAATTATTAATAAAACTATTTTTAATTCTAATTAATAATAAAAACAAAACAAAAATCTAATAAAATTACTAAAAATACTTTAATATAATAGAAAATTAATAAAAATATAAAAATACAGATTACTTAATAAAAATATAAAAGTGAAAATTAAAATTAAATTTAATTAAATAGAAACTATCACTTATTTTTATGTTGTATTTTCTGGATTTTTATTTTACAAAACTATATTATATATAAAAATAAGCAACTTTTGTAAAAACAACTAATTTAAAGCTTATTAATAAGCACTGTGGAAGCTTATTGCTTCCACAGTTGACTTTTGTTGACTGAGACGGAAAATAAGCTCACAAGAGCTTATGTGGGACCCACCTTGGTATATTCTGGTCCTAATAAGTTAGTTGGACTTGTCAAAACTTAATTTGGGCAAATAAGCTCTGTAGATAAGCTGATAAGCCAAATAAGCTATTCCAAAACTTGATTTTAACACAGAAATGGGGACAAGGTTTATGGGTATTTCTAGGTGGGGTCCACAGTGACTCAGGTCAAACAAAGGTTCAATCTCTAATCCCTGGTAGGAGGGGGGTTGGGAGAAACTATTTAGAGGTTGTAGGGCCCACTGAGTTGGTCACAAAACACCACCAAAGTGGTGGTGTTGGCCTGAGCTGCTGGTGCAAGGGAAGAAGTCTTCCCTGCAAGCAAGTTTGGGGTTGTGTGGGGCCCAGTACAAAAATCCTAAAAATATAAAAATGGTGGGATTCTAAAGTTGAGGTGGTAGAGTATGATCCCAATGATTTTCAGAACCTCAAACCTAATACACAAATCTACAAAATTCACCCAATAATTGAGAAAATCTGAGATTGAAGATTTTGACTTTTTATAATACTTAGCTAGTTTGACTTATGTGGATTTCTAACACTTCTAATTGACTGATTAAGTTGTAATAAGCTATTATAGACCTAAAATAAGCTAAAACTACAAGATATGAGCTAATGGGTGGATTTTGAGACTTAACTGTCCACACAGTGGACAGATAAGTGAGTTTGGTGTGAGTTTTGACTTTTTTATACTATGACCACTAAATTTTATGCTTATACTATCTTAGTAGAGCCTAATGAAATGTATCTAGGTGAGATTTGGCAACTGAACAACACAAATGCACAAGGTATTCCCCAGTGCCAAACACCCCTATATTTAGACTGTTTTTGTGATTTCAAAGGAAATCAAAGCTTTGACCCATTCCACTGATTTGTAAGTATTTGTTATGATAAAATAAGACACAAGAAACACAAAATCAACAATTTAAACAATAAAAACTCAAGAATCCAAAACAAGCTATGTTGGACAGTTAAAATGAGAAACTAAGCTATCATTAATCCAAATGAACAAGCGTGGTATATTAAGCTATAATATGACTAACAAGCAACAAATAAGCACAAAGTAACAGAGATAGGCACTTATCAAGCTATTACACAATGAAAAGTAAAAATGGTAAAATGAGCTTACAAGAGTGAACTTAACTGAGAAGCAATGAACCAAGGACTGTGAACGAAACTTATATGCTTTCCACAAAGCTTTAATACCAAAGCAATCCAGAACCACACCTTGCTCAGCTTCTATCTTGTTCTTCCCTATATTTTTTATTTTTCTCTTATTTAACTTGATTATTTTTGGTATTTTCTTATTTATGGCTAAACAAATAATTAAAGTATTCTAACACTTATATGAGCTTTTTCAGAGCTTATATGAGTTTATACAAATCCTTAACAACAACTAACAACACAGTTAAACTTTTTGTGATTTTGAAATTAAGAATAAATGGCATAAACTGAGAGAGCACTTGAAACTTGAAATTAAGATGAAATAAAGTTCAAATTATATTAAGATAACAGGATACAAGCTTTTTGAATTGAAAATTACAACTAAATTGGAGTTTTTACTAACTACGATTATCCTAAACCTAAATTACACTAATACTTCATTCATTCTGCTTCTCTTCCTTTTTGTAGACACCTTCTGAGCTTGTGGGACCCACTGGGGTATTTCCCACCATTCCATAGCCATTGATTTGGTCTGAGTGATCCTGGACTTTGAAATTACCTTTTTGGCGCCAAAGTCTCTTTGGCTACTGTAGATTACGTGTAGCGGGTTTTAAGGGTTTAAATGGGTTTGGAGGGTTGTGGTGAGGTGGTGGGATAGTGGGTGAGAGGTGGCAGGCCAGGTGTAGGGTGGTATTGGTTGCAGAGGTGGTGTATGGTGGTATGGTTTTGGGAGGGAAAAGGGTACGGGGTGGTTTTGGTGGTCAAACGGGTCAACGATGGGTTTTATTTAAAGGGTGTGGGCTGGAAGTTGTGTTGGGCCAGAAGAAGTGGGGGTGGGCTTGGATTAGTGTAAGTTGGGTTTGGTTTTGGGTATAAAATAAAACATAGGTCCGGTTTGTAGTTTTTAAGGTATTAAATCACAAGGACCAATTTTGTGATTATTCCAAAGTTGAGGGGCTGTTGTTGGCATTATTCCAAAATTATCACAAGGTCATAATTGCCATATGTGAATAGTATAAGGGTAGGTTTTGATAATTTCCACTTTTAAATACCTGGGCACTATTTATGCCAAACCTTCAAACTTGAGGGACTAATTATGTAATTTCACCAAACTTCTCACCCAAGGACCATTCCTGCAAAAGATTATTAGTATAAGGACCAAAATTGAATTTCTCAAAGTTTTTACATCCCAGGGACCATTTCTGTCAATTTCCAAAGTACAGGGACTAAACTTGTAATTTTGTGAAACTTTGCACCAAAGGACTAAATATGTAACTTTATGATTAAAAAGGACCTTTGGTGACATTTTCATGTTTTTAGAATAACCAGGGACTAGTTTTGCCAATTTATGAAACTAGAAGGACTGAAACTGCCAATTATGCAAACTTTGTACGTTTTTCATCTGTTTTTGCATATTTTGCATTTGGTACATATAAAACACACTTCTAAGATATTTTAAGTATTTTGATATATATTTGAGTGTTTTTGTATGTTTTGGCAGCTCAGATTAGTTATAAAATGATGAGTATTTAGACACTCATCATAATGCATCAAAATACTAAAAATATTTCAAAATTGTGTTTTATATGTTTTAGATGCAAAATGAGCAAAAACAGATGAAAAACGTACAAAGTTTGCAAAATAGGTAGTTTCAGTCCCCCAACTTTCAAAAATTAGCAAAAATAGTCCCTGGGCACTTTTTTGGAAAGAAAAGTCACCAAAGGACCTTTTGAAATCATAAGTTATCATATTTTGTCCTTTGGTGAAACATTGGAAAAGTTTTGGAAAATTACAAAAATTAGTCCTTAGAGTTTCAAACTTTGGCAGATTTGGTCCCTGGTGGGAATTTTTGGATGAAAAAATCAATTTTGGTCCTTGGGAAGTCACAAATGTCATTTTTAGTCCTTGGGTAAAATGTTTGGAGAAATTACAGTTTTGGTCCCTGTACTTTGAAAATTAACATATTTGGTCCCTAGAAATCTCATTTTTGGAAAATTCACTTTATGGTCCTTGTATAATTGATAAATGGCAGGTTTGGTCCTCATGTTAACTTTGGGAATATGGCAAAACAGCCCCTTGGAATTTCAAATTTACAAAAAGGGTCCTTGTGATTTACAAATACAAACCAAACGGATCCTACACTATTTTAGCACCTAATCCAATACACCCTTTTCATTACCCCAATCCAGCCCACACCCTTTGGCCCAACATCCAAAACAGCCCACTCCCTAAAAATTAACTCACCCCGTTTTTATTATTCCCCAAGTCAAACCTTCCAGTCCCCCTCCAACTTGATCCCTGCTACTCCACTTCCACACTTCACCTCCCCCCCTCCTCCACCTCAGCAAACCCACTTCTTGTCTCCCCCTCCAAACAGAACCAAACAAAACCAATTAATACCTTTGAATATCTCACAAGCAATCCCCACCTGCCATTTGGGACTTTGGCGCCAAATATATGATTCAAAGGTCAAGATCTTTTCAAGTGATCCAAGGGTGAGAAATAAAGGTGGGAAAGTCAAAGGAGGACCCAAGGACCCATATAAATCAAGAAAACAAGGGAAGCAGTAGTTAGTCAGTAGTGAGTAGGGTTGATTTAATTTAATTTCAATGTTGTTTTAATGTAAACTTTCCTTTCAGTTGTGAAAACTAGTATTTACCTTGTATTTTCAAGCTTATTAATGTATTTCAAAGGTCATTGAATCCTGAATGAAGTTTCTCTTGTTATTTTCAGAAATTGCAAATTTTGAGTAAAATTCTCATTTAGATTAATAGTTGTCATCAGGTAATGGTTATTGTTTCCCTAAGTTTCCTTAAGCACAAGTCACTTAGTGAGACTTTAAAATCTCAGTTTGGTTCACTCTTGTTCAAAAAAATACAAAAATATCAAAAATAGCTATTAAATAGTAAAGAAATCAAAAAACCAGTAAAAAAATGAAGAAGAAGAAGAATGGAGAAGGTTTATGCTGAATGATATTTGGTTTGTACTCATGGGGAGTATAGGTTAATGGTTTGAGTTCTGTATCAGCCTAGTTCTTGCTTGGATCAAATTGTAAGAAATATCCATATGTTCCTGCATAATCTGCTATTTGAAATTATTGTTGTTGATTATTGTTTACTTGTGTTTAACCATGCCTCTTTACTGATAATCTAAGTGGATTCAGTGTTTTATGGACTTAATCCTTTAAGTTGCTTTGAATATTGTTGAAACTGCCATCTTAAGGGGTGTTTGGCATAGGCTGTGTCAAGGAATTCCAGGGTATTCTGGTTGTTATGTAATATGTCATTAACCCATAATAGGTAGCCTTAGTTCATTTCAGTCATTAGATATTGGTGTCAAATGTCAAAAAAGTCAAAACTTGTTTCTATTTTCCTTATTGTGCTATCTGTTAGATTTTTAGGAACCAAATCCACCCATATCAATCCTATAGTGTCTGTTTTAACTTATGTTAGTCTTCTTACAACTTGTATTAACATGTTCAGTCCTTAGATTAAGCTAGAATCTCAAATTAGTCAACCTAATTATGTTTTACAAAAAGTCAAAATACTTATTTCTCAGATTTTTCTCAATATGGCAGGAATTAATTAGAATTTTGTACAAGGTTTTAGGACTTAAAACTTGTTCCTATGTAAATCCCCCCAGTTATACTTTAATTTTCCATGGTCCTTTAATTTTTGTGATTTTTCTGCTGGGCCCCACTGTGCTCCAAAGTCACCTGCAGGGGGTGGGTGATGCCCTGCATCAGTAGACACCACACTCACCACCACCACTTTGGTGGTGGTTTCTGACCTCCTCAATAGTCCCACAAGCCTCCACCTTGATCCTTTCAACCCCCCCTCCTACCACACTTTAAATATTGACCAAAGGTTTGACCTTAAAACCTGTGGACCCCACCTGGAACCTTCCAAAGAGTTTGTCCCATTTTTTGTTTCAGTTTTTAAAATAGAAGTGCTTATTTGTGCTTATTGGTTTATCCATTGGTCCCCATGTGTTTTTTCTTGTTTTAACTTGTTCATAATACTTATTTAGATCAGAATCATCCATTGTGGGCCCCACTCTTGGTCATTCAAGCTATTTTCTAGCTTTGGTCAACAAAAGTCAACTGTGTGGCTTATTGCTTCACACAGTGCTTATTTTTAAGTTCCCAAAAAGTTGTTTTCATAAAAGATAGTTGTTTTTAGTCATAAAATTGTTTTGTAAAGGAAAAATCCAGAAAAGTCAATTAATTTTAAGTGATAGTTTCTATTTAATGTAATTTAAATTTTAATTTTCATTTTTAAATTTTTGTTAAGCACTTAGCTTTTTTTATATTTTTCTTAATTACCTTTATATTAAAGTAATTTTAGTAAATTTCTCAGATTTTTATTTTATCATTTGGTATTTATTAAATTTAATCTTAGTTTTATTAATAATTAATTAATATTTAAGTTTTACATAGCATTATTAGTTTTTATTAAGTAAGACCTAGTTTTTATATTTTTCCTAGCTTTTATATGTTATAAAATAATTTTTGGAATTTTTCCATAATTTTCTAAGTCATTTAGGTATTATTAGTAATTTAAATTAGTTTAAATAGTTTAATTAAGATAATTAGTTTTTAATTACTAGAAAATCCATAAAAAGACAAAAATATTTATTTTTAATTTTTATACTTTCTTCAAGTTCATTTTAAGTTTTAGAAATTATTTTTGCAAGTTTTAAGTTTAATTTGTAGTGTTTATCATTTTTAGTTTATTTAAATTAGGTTTAATTTACTTTTTAAATAGTTTTAATTAATTAAATAGTATTTAAATATTAAAATAATCATTTTAATAATTTCATTTTCATTTTAAATTTTCTTTTTATTTTAAGTTTGTAAAAGTGTCATTTTCACCCCCTGGGGGTTTTCAGATTTCAGTTTTCACATTTTATTTTGTACGTTTACGTTATTTAAAACTTAAACGTACGCTTTTTAAGTTTTAAACGTCTCTGGTTTTCTACTTTTCCAGGCTTATTCATATAGCTTATTTAAGCTATTTCATTGTAAATTCCTTAGTTTAATCACTCACAAACCCCTTTCCCGTCCAGATTCACCCGATCACAAAACCGTTTAATAACCATCACACCTCGTCGGGACATAACGACCTGGGGAAACCCTATATTCCGCGGAGATTTGGTCTGAGATGTTTGACTTAGTTGACCATTCACCTGGTCAATTTAGGTTGACCGTTCAGAGCCAATCAAAATTTGGCGCCGCTGCCGGGGAGGTTGTGCGCGTTTTTTTTTAAAAAAAACGGTTTGCTGATTAGTGCTTTTGGAATTCAATCCTTTGTAAATTTCCCATCCCTGTTCATATTATCTTATTATTAACATATAAAAACAAAACCGTTCCCGAAAATATTTTAAAATCAGTTTTCAACGAACAAAAAAAAAAAAAAAAAAAAAAAAAAAAAAAAAAAAAAAAAAAAAAAAACACAAAAACATTTTCTTTCCTATTTGTACAAAATGTTTATCCAAAAATCCAAAAATATACACCTTTACCCTCTCACATCTTTGATTCTTCATTCCTACCCCTCCCAAACCTTTTGATTCTTTCTATGTCTCATCCACACTTTCTGGTTTGCCAGTGGTGTGGTAGTTCTTATAATGGTGGTAATTGCCCCCGTTGTGGCATGGTAGAGTCAGGAAACGGGTCTGTCTATAACCAAGATCCCTATTCCTACCATGACACGACTGATTTATTCCACCAGCTACCACACCATGATTCTCAACAGTTTTACTGTTGTGAGTACTGTGGTGGTTCACACTACAGTTCCGATTGTCAATCGGGAAACACGCTTGTCTATGACTAGTTTCCCGATAACGATTATGACTCTAGCACATACGACTCACAACCTCAACAGTTTTACTGTTGTGATTACTGTGGAGGTCCACACTTCAGCTCAGATTGTCAATCAGGGAATCCATATCCTTGTGACAATTTTGACACACCCTATTATGACCAACCTCCACAGTACCAAATGAATCAAGCACTTCTTCCAGAAATGCAAAATATGATGAAAATCGTTGATGAGCTTAAGGGTTTAGTTAAAGACTTTGCCCAAAGACATACTCATCAAAAGTCCATGGAAGAATTGCTAGCTGAAGAGCAGACTGCTAGAATAAATTCCCAAGATGCCTATGAAAAATCTATTAGGGAATCAATTGCAAAAGAAAAAGCAGCCAAATATAGCTCTCAGTTCCGTTTTATTCCTGATGACAGTGATGATGAAGATACCCTTGATATTCTTCAATTTTATAAAACTTCATCAAGTTCTTCAGTTGATATCCCAGCAGTTGAGATTCCATCTCAAACAAGTGCTATCACACCTGAGGTTCCCACTTACTCTCTGAGCATGGGGGATGAGCATCTTAGCACTATTCCTGTTAAGGAATCGGACGAATTCATAAAGTCTAGTGTTGAGATCCTTGTCCCAATCCCAGGAGAGTCACAGGGGACTTTTGATCATGTGTGTGATTTACCTTCCCCCCTGAAAATCCAAAAGATCATTTTGAGACTTTCTCCGATTCTAATGATGATTGTACATCTTATGGAGAAGTTGAGTATGAAGAGGCACCACTGCCTCATTCTGATGTTGACCCTCTTATTGAGGAGTTCACAGATGAACTTACTCGCATCAATCCACTTCCATTAGGAAGTGATGATGATTTGTTTGACCTTGAAGTCGATATGGGAGAAACTGAAAATCTGATGAGGCAAAAAATGAACCACTTTTAGGGGGTCATTTAAGCCCGGAATTAAATTTATTTGATCAAATATTGCCCTAAATCGTTCCTTTTGTGATTTTAGGTACTTTGGGAGTGAAATCTGGAAAAGAAGGCATTTTGGACATTTTTGGAGCATAAAAGTGAAGAAAACGGCAAAGTCTCAATTTTCCAAGCTGGGAACAGTAGGTGACGGCGTCAAGAAGGAATTTCTGACGGCGTCAAGAATAATTTTTATGACTTTCCATGACGACCCAGTACAGATTTGACGGCGTCACAAGGTAGGGCGTCAAGAGTAAAATGCATGACGGCCTGGAAAATGCTAACACATGACGGCGTCAGAAGTAGATCAAGGCAGTCCGAGAAGTATTTTGGCGGCGAGATGACGGCGTCACAAGTTTTGTCTTGACGCCGTCAGACCCTATTTCTTATATATAGTTTTCTAATTTTCACATTAAAAAGAGAGGAGTTTTGGAGAAACCCTAGGTCCGAACTTAAGACGAATTTTACAGGTTTTTCAAGGGTTCTTTTCCCTTGATCCGTTTCATGTGTAATTAAGATAAGTATTCTTTTAATTCAATCAATATGTCTATGTGTTGGTTGTCTATATCTTGTTCTTGTCTTAATTCCATCATGCTAGGCTAGATCTATCTAGTGTTTTGCTTAGATCTAATGAAACCTAGATGTTAATTATGTGTTGATTACTTTTTTATGGTTGTATTGGATGAATGATTTCGATGTTAGGATTAAGAAAACTGGCAGATCTCCAATTGGTAACATGCTTGAACGTCTTAAGAAACATGAACCGATGTGCACTAGGTTTTATTGGTTGTATTTACTGCATGAGTAATTTCTAATGATCCCATGTTAGGAGTTTTTAACGGCTCGACATAGGAGTGAAGTAGGCACTCATAGGATTGGGAAAGTAAGTACGCCACCCCATGAATGGTATTAAGGAATACAATCCGTCATCCACGCAACTATAACAAGTAATTAACGTGTAAAAGATGTCTAGGGAGTAGTGAAATCTAAGTAAACCTATTTTCTCCACTTATTGCTCACAACCTTAGTATAATTTAGTTTATTTTCATTTTTAGTATGTTATTTTGATTGCATCTTAGTATTGGGTTAGTTGACTAGCAACTAATTCCGCCCAAATCCTTCAAACCTGAGATTTTAACTTGCTTTCTAAAAAAATATAAAAATACAAAAATAATCTTCCATCATCTTTAGCACTAGTAATTAGGTTTTCTAATCCTAGCGACACTATTCCTAGCTGAACGATCAATCCCTCAGTACTTGTCACTATACTATAATACAACGATCAGGTACACTGCCTGGTGGAGGTTGTAAGCTTCTCGAGATCCCTTGAGAGGTAAAGCCTGGTGCGATTCCCACGTATCAAGTTTTTGGCGCCGCAGCCTGGGGAATAGTTATTGTCTAGGTTAGAATTTCTTTTTATTAGGTCTACTTGCTAGATTCCTTTCTAGTAAGATTTTATTTTTATTTTTTAGGTTTCTTTAATCTATCTTCTTCTTTGTGTCTTTGTTCGTAACTCTTCACCACCCGACACCATGGACAACGGGAACATCTTTGAACCCGTCATCCAACCACAACAAAACCCACCACTAGAACCCCTTAGGCCCCGAACCTTAGGAGAGTATTCCCGACCTAGCCACCAAGGCTACCGAAACACCATTGAGCTCACCGGAGCCAATGTGACCCCCTTGCGATCCGACACCATCCGGTTGGTGCAAAGCGGATGTGCATTCCATGGACTTTGTTCCGAAGATCCAAATCAACATCTTAAGGACTTCCTTAAAATCGTAGATTCTATAGACCTAAGTGTTGAAACTAGAGAGACTACCTGATTACGCCTATTCCAATTCTCTCTACGGGATCAAGCTAGTCAATGGCTTGAGCGTTTACCCGTGGGATCCATCACCACGTGGGATGATCTCACCACTCGTTTCCTTGCTCAATTTTTCCCACCGGGGAGAACTACCAAGCTTAGAAATGAAATCTTGATGATCCAACAACGTCAAGGTGAAACTCTTTATGAAGCATGGACTAGTTTCAAGGACGTACTCCAAAAAGTCCCTCATCATGGCATAGATCTTTGGCTCCAAGTCCAAATCTTTTATGACCATATCGATCTCTCAACGAGGCAAACCATTGACCAATCGGCCAGTGGTAAGCTACGTGATCTAAGTGCGAAAAAATCATGGGAACTCATAGAAGATCTTGCTCTCTATGACAACGAAAGTTGGAATGATCCCCGTGATTTGAACAAAACGGTCAAAGCAATATCTTTGCCTTCGAACAATTCTAGCACTCCCGACCGTAGGATCATGGAACTTGAGGACCAAGTCAAGTTTCTCATGAAATCCTATGAAGCTCCCAAGCCTTCAAGCCAAGTGAACAAAATCACTTCTTCATTCAAATTATGTAGTGGTCCCCATGACACTCGTGATTGTGTGGAACTCCTCGGAACAGCTTTTGCGGACTACGCATCCTCGCGTACCGATGAAGCGGGAGATAAGTGGTACACTTTCAAGCCCGAGCCAAACCATTACGGTGATTCATACAACCCCTCTTGGAAAAATCACCCAAACCTTAGGTGGAAACAAAATCAACCCAATTCTTCCAATCCGCCTAATCGTTACCAACCAAACGGTCCACCCTCCAACCGTACTTTCAACAACAATCCTTCTAACAACTATGGTAGTACCAACAATCTTGAAGGATTTATGTCAAAATTCATGGCATCTCAAGAAGTTCGCATATCTAAGTTTGAAGCCAATTTCAAACAAAAGCAAAGCGAGATGACCACCAAAATTGACGCATTGTTGAAAGTTCTCAATGACCGAGAAATGGGAGCACTCCCAAGCGACACAGTCAAGAATCCGAAACTAAACGTTAATTCCATATCTTCAGTTTCGTCACCCACCTCGTGTCCACAATACTACTCGGTTAAATCAACGAGCACGTGTTTCAAACAAAACCAAATTCTTCAAAAGGACCAACCAAATAAACACCCAAAGTAGAACCGGTCAAAAGTATAGTTGAAATACCTCCTACGCAAGACCTTGACGATGAATTCAAGGAACTTCACCTTGAACACCCCGTCATTGATGTCTTAGCCCGTGCCCCCTACTATAGTGCCCTCCTAGAGAAATATGAGAAGTTTAAACTAGGTAAAAATGGGACCGCCTTCGTTCAAAACAAGTTGCCTAAAAAGCTTGATGATCCGGGTATATTTGTTTTGCCTTGTAAGATAGGAAGATCCGAAGCTTTCGACACACTAGCCGATTTAGGGTCAAGCCTCAACTGGATTCCCTTATCCTTATTCACAACTCTTAAGCTAGGAAAGTTAGAGGAAACGGAGGTGTTGATAGGTCTAGCAGATGGGAGTATTTCCCACCCGGTCGGAATGATTAAGGATGTAGTTGTCCACGTAGGAAAGTTAACTCTCTTAGCGGATTTTCACGTCCTAGACATGGTTAGTGACACTACATGCCCATTATTGGTAGGAAGAGGATTTTTAGCAACCGCTAGTGCCATGATAGATTGTAAGGAGTCTAAGATAGCGGTAGGTGAAGGTGACACTTGGTCGGTGTACGATGTTAAGAAACATAGTTATGATTGTGATGATGAACCAACACCGCATTGGGTAGAGATGAATAGAAGACCTTCTAGATATGGACCTTGGATAGAAAGGAACTTTATAGGACCTCAATGACCATTCTATCTAGAAAAAGATTTTGTTGAGAAGACGCATTCGGTGGAACAACTCATAGCTAGAGATGAGGAGCTAGACCCCTTTGAAGACCCCTTAGTCTTTAGAAAGATGATTGAGTTCTTGAGCGTAATGCCTATTAATAAAGAGATGAATAAGTGGAAAAGAGATGGAGATAAGTGTAAATGGAGGTGGGACAAACCACCTAAAGAGGGAGACGGATCATGGCACATGAGGATGACTTTGTATGATCCGGATGGAGAGATGTTTGAAAGGTCATACCACACTAAGGAAACCGATAGAAAGTTGAAACCTAAGTTTGATCCCAAAGATGTCCTCAATGAGGAACTCACCCGTATCACGTAGTAACCTATGACCTTGAGTCTAGCTACAAGACTCGTAAATAAAGAAAAGCGCTTCTTGGGAGGCAACCCATGCTTTGTGTGATTTTCATTTTATTTGTTTGTTTGTTTTGTTATTTGATTCCGTATGCATTCTTTATTTCTATTGTTGGTAGATCATGTTTTTCAATTAAAATGTGGAAATACTTTACTTTGTTGTTTTGGCTTAGTCTTAACTCCACCTAAAGGTATTTTTGCAAAAGATAAGTGTAAGGGGAAACCCCAAATATGTTTTTAAGAAACAACTCGATCATGATTCTCCACAATATTAAATGAACATGTATATTCGTATTTGTTAGAGTCAAATGCTTGTATTGAGTCATAATGAAGTTTTGCAGGATTTTCCAGGAAGTAGAACCAAGTGTTTCCAGAAATTTTCCGGAAACTTAACATAAGAATTTCTGCAGGTCAATCCTGACGGCGTCACGGGTAAAAAAATCTGGAAATTTTACCGGTTTTGTTTTTCTAACGGAGTCTTATGGTTTTTGTGAATTATTAAGTTTTATAATCTCCAGGAAATCTGCAAACTTCATTCCACAAGCATTATATCTTATTTTGTTTTCTAGGATTTAGTAACTTATATAGGATGCCGCCGATTTTATGCGAGGTTGTCTTGTCTATTTTCTCAGGATTTACAGGTTATGAATGACAAGAAGATGATTTATATTCTGGAAGGGAAGCTTTGATTGTTCATTTTCTTGGAGGAAGATTTAACCTGGCCACCCTATTATCCATACCGAGCGAATCAGGGGAGTATTTGATTTCATTCTTTTTACTTTTTCACTTTTACATTCATTACTTGAACATTGGGGACAATGTTCATCCTAAGTGTAAGGGGAGGGTAAAATGATGATACCTTACATATGCACTTTCGCTTGAGTTTGCTTTGTTTAAGGGTAGGTGTGTAATAAAACTATGAGAAATACTTGTTAGTGCAATTTTAGCGCCAAATTTAAATTTTTTTACAACATTTAGGAGTGAAACTTTAGCCATAGCAAGCGTCTCATGGATAGGAGATTGTATGACTAGCACATAACCGTATATTCAGAAAAATTTTCCACCCAAATATGTGAGGTTCGCCTTTAGATTTGATAGGAAAAGCATTTATTATTAGTGCTTATGAGTGTACCAGTAGCATTTAGATTCTAGAACTTGCGTTAGTGATGCATCCCGAGACCGCTAGTGAGACTACATTCGTGTAGTAGGATTTACTACATGATAAGAGGCATTAGGATCACCCTTGTGTTAAACCCGTATTATAATTTCTTGATCATTTAAGTCATACTACTTGACTACTTAAGTCAATTAATTTTTCCCACACCTTTAGCGATGTACTCATTTTTAGTACACGAAACCCCTAGTACACCTTTCCGAGCCTATCTTTTCGTTTCTAACTTTAAGCATTTCACTTAAAGGAAGAATTTGTTACACCCCACTTAAATGTACACCCAAATCGCCTTAGCCTTCCGTGTATGCGCTCATTTTTAGTGCATTATTGTTATTTGTTAAACCCTAAGTTAACTATCTAATTGATTACATGGTTGCTAAGTCGAGTCATATCCTTGTACATATTGTTTTGTGACGATTGGGACTCATGGGTAAAGTACTTATTTATGGAGTAATGGGGAAGAACATCATTTATTACCCCCATACGTACGTTAATCTTAAAAGTGCTCCAAGTGTTTTGATTATCTTAATTCGAGTCATTAGATTAGTTTATTGTAAAGTATGTAAAAATTCAAGTGTAAGGGGAATGTTCATTCCCTATGATGTATTATTTTGGATGGTAGGGTAAAAGTGTATGCAAAAAAAAAAAAAGAAAATTGAAAAATCAAGAAAAAGAAAAAAAAAATAGAAAAAGAAAAAGAGAAAAAACATACGGACTACCAACCCTTTTCATTCTATGTTCTTTTTATGTTTTTATTATTTTTCATTCATTAGCCTAAGTCGAGTCTAGTCTTGGCTTAGCAATGCCATATTGTACATGTAATTGACCAAGATTGTTAACTCGCCACCAGTAAAGACTGCCTTTATCCAACAAAACCGTGTATTTCATATCCCTACACCTAACGTTACAACCCTTTAAAAGAACTCTTTGATAGTTTATCCTAGGTGCTTACGCCATGTGGTGGAGGTTTGATCCGTTTCCATATTTTAATTTATACTTTATTACACCCGAGAGATGTGAGTATCTAAACACTATTTGTGAGGTGCTTGTGTATGACCTCCGTGCTTGTCTATTGGTCTTTAGTGGAACGATTATTTGTTGTAATTACTTTTATATTAGTGTTAAATGACCCCTAACTTGTATTTTGACTAGAATAAAAGCGCATTTGCTTGAGGACAAGCAAATCTCAAGTGTAAGGGTATATGATGAGGCGAAAAATGAACCACTTTTAGGGGGTCATTTAAGCCCGGAATTAAATTTATTTGATCAAATATTGCCCTAAATCGTTCCTTTTGTAATTTTAGGTACTTTGGGAGTGAAATATGGAAAATAAGGCATTTCGGACGTTTTTGGAGCATAAAAGTGAAGAAAACGGCAAAGTCTCAATTTTCCAAGCTGGGAACAGTAGGTGACGGCGTCAAGAAGGAATTTCTGACTGCATCAAGAGTAATTTCTATGACTTTCCATGACGACCCAGTACAGATTTGACGGCGTCACAAGGTAGGGCGTCAAGAGTAAAATGCATGACGGCCTGGAAAATGCTAACACATGACGGCGTCAGAATTAGATCAAGGCAGTCCGAGAAGTATTTTGGCGGCGAGATGACGGCGTCACAAGTTTTGTCTTGATGTCGTCAGACCCTATTTCCTATATATAGTTTTCTAATTTTCACATTAAAAAGAGAGGAGTTTTGGAGAAACCCTAAGTCCGAACTTAAGACGAATTTTACAGGTTTTTCAAGGGTTCTTTGCCCTTGATCCCTTTCATGTGTATTTGAGATAAGTATTCTTTTAATTCAATCAATATGTCTATGTGTTGGTTGTCTATATCTTGTTCTTGTCTTAATTCCATCATGCTAGGCTAGATCTATCTTGTGTTTGCTTGGATCTAATGAAACCTAGATATTAATTATGTGTTGATTACTTGTTTATGGTTGTATTGGATGAATGATTTCGATGTTAGGCTTAAGAAAACTGGCAGATCTCCAATTGGTAACATGCTTGAACGTCTTAAGAAACATGAACCGATGTGCACTAGGTTTTATTGGTTGTATTTACTGCATGAGTAATTTCTAATGATCCCATGTTAGGAGTTTTTAACGGCTCGACATAGGAGTGAAGTAGGCACTCATAGGATTGGGGAAGTAAGTGCGCCACCCCATGAATGGTATTAAGGAATACAATCCGTCATCCACACAACTATAACAAGTAATTAACGTGTAAAAGATGTCTAGGGAGTAGTGAAATCTAAGTAAACCCATTTTCTCCACTTATTGCTCACAACCTTAGTATAATTTAGTTTATTTTCATTTTTAGTATTTTATTTTGATTGCATCTTAGTATTGGGTTAGTTGACTAGCAACTAATTCCGCCCAAATCCTTCAAACCCGAGATTTTAACTTGCTTTCTAAAAAAATATCAAAATACAAAAATAATCTTCCATCATCTTTAGCACTAGTAATTAGGTTTTCTAATCCTAGCGACACTATTCCTAGTTGAACGATCAATCCCCCGGTACTTGTCACTATAATATACTACAAAGATCAGGTACACTACCTGGTGGGGGTTGTAAGCTTCTCGAGATCCCTTGAGAGGTAAAGCCTGGTGCGATTCCTACGTATCAAAATCTTTTAAACTCAAATCCCAACATCGAGCTTAGTACTTCACATGCTGATGAAAATTCTTTATCTTCTGGAGACATCAGTCATGTGGAAGGATTAACTTCTGAGCTAGTTAGCTTAGAAGAAGAGAATAATAATCACGTTGCTCCTGAATCATTCAATACTACTCTCACCAATCCTCTATTTAAATTCGAATCTGAATTCACTTTGAGTTCTGATAATCCAATCTTTGACGAGGATTGTGATGAGTTTATATCGGAACAAGAGTTCACAGATTTACATCATGTGAAAGATTCTCTTCATGAGGAGTTCTCCGGTGAACTCACTCATCATATCATGACTCCTCCGGTGTTTGATAGCCCGGGGGGAGATGTACTCAATCATGAGAATTCGCAAATTCCCACCCACCCTCCCGGGATGTTTTTGAGCTTAACCTTTTGAAATCCAAATTCAGGCTAATGAGCCTGCTCTCGAGGAAGAATATCAAATCATGATTTTCATCATGGTTTTCTTCCTTTTCTTCACCTATAAGGTAACTTCTTCTCTTCTTCACTCCTTCGGGAATAAAGATACTATATTTGATCCCGGTATTTTCATGTATCATTATCTTGAGCCGGATACTTATCTCATCGGTGTGGAACTTTCAAGTGCTTCAAATGTTTGTCCAAACATCTTGAATGAAAGTCCGATTGAGATTGTTTCTTCCACATCATGCTTCCCCAAGGACAAATGAATTTGGGGTCGAGTCAAGCTAGCGACTCGGTAAACTAAAACAGTAGCATTTACTTAGGGTTTTCACCCTAAGTGTGGGGGAGTTACCCCTGCAGTGGTTACTTATGAAGTGAAAATACAAACTGGTGTTTCCAAATTTAGCTTGTAATGTTGCCCTTTTACGTTCCAAGAGTCGGCATAATAGCTGGGACTTTGAATATTGAGGACAATATTCATGCTAAGTGTGGGGGGGGGGGGGGGGGGGGGTATTCTAGCGAATTTTATTACATTTTACAATCTAGTACCCCCGTTTTTAGCCAAAATTTCAAAAAAATTTAAAAATTTTTCACTGGTGCTTCAAAATTTTTGTGGTAATCAGTCCGCCATGTCTAACCGAAAAAGGGATTGGCTAATCCAGGAGCAAGCGGCTCTTGGTAAAGATATATCAAATCCGTTTATTGCTTGCAATTTGCCCAAAATTGTTTGGTAAATCAACTCGCCATATCCCATAAAGCGAATGAGTTGGATAGCCCGCAAGATTATGGCTTTTGGTAAAGGTAGTGGAAAATCCATAATTGGTAATCAGCTCACCAAGATGTTGACTTTGTCCATCAAGAGTTGTCTAGTCCAGAAGCAAACGGCTTTTGGTAAAGACTAATCAAATCCGTTGACAGCTGGTGGTTTGCTCAAAATCACACAGTTATCAGGTGGACCACAGTTCTTACATCTGGCTACTCCAGAAGTGATGGCTTTTGGTAAAGAGTTTAAAATCCATTAATTTTTCAAAACAGTTATTGCCAGGGACTAGCAATAGTTTAGTGTGGGGGATTGATGAGTGCTCAAACACTCATCATTTTTGGTCAAATCTGAACTGCAAAACATACAAAAACACTCAGTAATGCATCAAAATACTGAAAATATTTCAAAATTGTGTTATATATGTTTTAGATGCAAAATGAGCAAAAACAGATGAAAAATGTACAAAGTTTGCAAAATTGGTAGTTTCAGTCCCCCAACTTTCAAAAATGGGCAAAAATAGTCCCTGAGCACTTTTTTGGAAAGAAAAGTCACCAAAGGTCCTTTTGAAATCATAAGTTGTCATATTTTGTCCTTTGGTGAAAAATTGGAAAAGTTTTGGAAAATTACAAAATTAGTCCCTTGAGTTTCAAACTTTGGCAGATTTGGTCCCTGGTGGGAATTTTTGGATGAAAAAAATCAATTTTGGTCCTTGGGAAGTCACAAATGTCATTTTTAGTCCTTGGGTAAAATGTTTGGAGAAATTACAGTTTTGGTCCCTGTACTTTGAAAATTGACATACTTGGTCCCTGAAAAACTCATTTTTGGAAAATTCACTTTATGGTCCTTGTATAATTGATAAATGGTAGGTTTGGTCCTCATGTTAACTTTGGGAATATGGCAAAACAGCCCCTTGGAATTTCAAATTTAGAAAAAGGGTCCTTGTGATTTACAAATATAAACCAAACGGATCCTACACTATTTTAGCACCTAATCCAATACACCCTTTTCATTACCCCAATTTAGCCCACACCCTTTGGCCCAACATCCAAAACAGCCCACTCCCTAAAAATTAACTCACCCCATTTTTATTATTCCCCAAGTCAAACCCAAAGTCAAACCTTCCACTCCCCCCTCCAACTTGATCCCTGCTACTCCACTTACACACTTCACCTCCCCCTCCTCCACCTCAGCAAACCCACTTCTTGTCTCCCCTCCAAACAGAACCAAACAAAACCAATTAATACCTTTGAATATCTCACAAGCAATCCCCACATGCCATTTGGGACTTTGGCGCCAAATATATGATTCAAAGGTCAAGATCTTTTCAAGTGATCCAAGGGTGAGAAATAAAGGTGGGAAAGTCAAAGGAGGACCCAAGGACCCATATAAATCAAGAAAAGAAGGGAAGCAGTAGTTAGTCAGTAGTAAGTAGGGTACACTTAATTTAATTTCAATGTTGTTTTAATGTAAACTTTCCTTTCAGTTGTGAAAACTAGTATTTACCTTGTATTTTCAAGCTTATTAATGTATTTCAAAGGTCATTGAATCCAGAATGAAGTTTCTCTTGTTATTTTCAGAAATTGCAAATTTTGAGTAAAATTCTCATTTAGATTAATAGTTGTCATCAGGTAATGGTTATTGTTTCCCTAAGTTTCCTTAAGCACAAGTCACTTAGTGAGACTTTAAAATCTCAGTTTGGTTCACTCTTGTTCAAAAGAATACAAAAATAACAAAAATAGCTATTAAATAGTAAAGAAATCAAAAAACAAGTAAAAAAATGAAGAAGAAGAAGAATGGAGAAGGTTTATGCTGGATGATATTTGGTTTAGTACTCATGGGGAGCATAGGTTAATGGTTTGGGTTCTGTATCAGCCTAGTTCTTGCTTGGATCAAATTGTAAGAAATCTCCATATGTTCCTGCATAATCTGCTATTTGAAATTATTGTTGTTGATTATTGTTTACTTGTGTTTAACCATGCCTCTTTACTGATAATCTAAGCGGATTCAGTGTTTTATGGACGTAATCCTTTAAGTTCCTTTGAATATTGTTGAAATTGCCATTTTAAGGGGTGTTTGGCATAGGTTGTGTCAAGGAATTCCAGGGTATTTTGGTTGTTATGTAATATGTCATTAACCCATAATAGGTAGCCTTAGTTCATTTCAGTCATTAGATATTGGTGTCAAACGTCAAAAAAGTCAAAACTTGTTTCTATTTTCCTTATTATGCTATCTGTTAGATTTTTAGGAACCAAATCCACCCATATCAATGCTATAGTGTCTGTTTTAACTTATGTTAGTCTTCTTACAACTTGTATTAACATGTTCAGTCCTTTGATAAAGCTAGAATCTCAAATTAGTCAACCTAGTTAAGTTTTACAAAAAGTCAAAATACTCATTTCTCAGATTTTTCTCAATATGGCAGGAATTAATTAGAATTTTGTACATGGTTTTAGGACTTAAAACTTATTCCTATGTAAAGCCCCCTAGCTATACTTTAAGTTTCCATGGTCCTTTAATTTTTTTGATTTTTCTGCTGGGCCCCACTGTGCTCCAAAGTCACCTGCAGGGGGTAGGTGATGCCCTGCATCAGTAGACACCACAGTCACCACCACCACTTTGGTGGTGGTTTCTGACCTCCTCAATAGTACCACAAGCCTCCACCTTGATCCTTTCAACCCCCCTCCTACCACACTTTAAATATTGACCAAAGGTTTGACTTTAAAACCTGTGGACCCCACCTGGAACCTTCCAAAGAGTTTGTCCCATTTTCTGTTTCAGTTTTTAAAATAGAAGTGCTTATTTGTGCTTATTGGTTTATCCATTGGCCCCCATGTGATTTTTCTTGTTTTAACTTGTTCATAATACTTATTTAGATCAGAATCATCCATTGTGGGCCCCACTCTTGGTCATTCAAGCTATTTTCTAGCTTTGGTCAACAATAGTCAACTGTGTGGCTTATTGCTTCACACAGTGCTTATTTTTAAGTTCCCAAAAAGTTGTTTTCATAAAAGTTAGTTGTTTTTAGTTATAAAATAGTTTTGTAAAGGAAAAATCCAGAAAAGTCAATTTAATTTTAAGTGATAGTTTCTATTTAATGTAATTTAAATTTTAATTTTCATTTTTAAATTTCTGTTAAGCACTTAGCTTTTTTTTATATTTTTCTTAATTACCTTTTATATTAAAGTAATTTTAGTAAATTTCTCAGATTTTTATTTTATCATTTGGTATTTATTAGATTTAATCTTAGTTTTATTAATAATTAATTAATATTTAAGTTTTAAATATCATTATTAGTTTTTATTAAGTAAGACCTAGTTTTTATATTTTTCCTAGCTTTTGTATGTTATAAAATAATTTTGGGAATTTTTCCATAATTTTCTAAGTCATTTAGGTATTATTAGTAATTTAAATTAGTTTAAATAGTTTAATTAAGATAATTAGTTTTTAATTACTAGAAAATCCATAAAAAGACAAAAATATTTATTTTTAATTTTTATACTTTCTTCAAGTTCATTTTAAGTTTTAGAAATTATTTTTGCAAGTTTTTAGTTTAATTTGTAGTGTTTATCATTTTTAATTTATTTAAATTAGGTTTAATTTACTTTTTAAATAGTTTTAAATAATTAAATAGTATTTAAATATTAAAATAATCATTTTAATAATTTCATTTTCATTTTATATTTTCTTTTTATTTTAAGTTTGTAAAAGTGTCATTTTCACCCCGTGGGGGTTTTCAGATTTCAGTTTTCACGTTTTATTTTGTACGTTTACGTTATTTAAAACGTAAACGTACGCTTTTTAAGTTTTAAACGTCTCTGGTTTTTCTACTTTTCCAGGCTTATTCATATAGCTTATTTAAGCTATTTCATTGTAAATTCCTTAGTTTAATCACTCACAAACACCTTTCCCGTCCAGATTCACCCGATTACAAACCCGTTTAATAACCATCACACCTCATCGGGACATAACGACCCGGGGAAACCCTATATTCCATGGAGATTTGGTCTGAGACGTTTGACTTAGTTGACCATTCACCTGGTCAATTTAGGTTGACCGTTCAGAGCCAATCACATACATAAGCTGAGATTAGCAGCAAATAAGTACCAAGGAAAGAGATAAGCAGTTTAATAAAACCTTAATAAGCTCTACATACGCTAGATTAATCCTAAGGCTGCAAAGCAAAGAATGGGCTAAGGGTGGGTATTTGCAGCCTCAAATTAAGCTAGAAAATAAGCTTCTAAACCTAAGATAAGTTGCTAGACATAAAGACTAACTTATAAGCTATATATAACACAACAACCAAAGTATGAATCCTAATTTAGCTTACCTAAAATTAAGGTTCAAAGAGGGCATTTGGGACTGCTCATTAACTGTGGTGATGGGTACAATGGGTCAAATGGCAAAAATTTGACTTGGAGAAGTCCAAGACCCGATTGTTCACACTTGCATGATTCTAACTAGAACCTAAGTAATCCAAAAATATGCAACTCTAAGAACTTATGTGTATATGTCTGATGCGAATACAGTCCAAAAGTGAGTAATTGTGAGGTACCAATAAGCTAATAAATGAACTAAAAAAAAACTAAAATGAGCGGCAAACCTACAGTCTACACTACTAATTTCTTGTATAAAGAAAATTGAAAGCTAATGCTAAACTAAAGTTAATTAAAATTGGAGATGAAAAGGGTGAGTTGACCTGCTGTAACAGCAGGCCTGGTGGGGGTGAATGCCGGGTCAAATGGGGATGCTTGAATTTGAAATGGGTTAAAACAAAATAATTAACCTGTTTTAAGCTACTTGAGACCTAAAATAACTACAACAAAAGGAAACATCACAAATCTATCAAGAACTGAATGTGAGACAGGTTCTAGGTGCAATTTTGGAAAGACTAATCAAAACACTTGCAAACTACTTGAAATTGAAAACTTACACTCCTGAACTACAACTAGTGTCAATTGAACACTAATTTAATTTGAGAAAAAGGTCAAAGCTGTCCAATACTCACAAACAAACCTTATTCCAAACACCCCTTATCTGATGGTTGTGAGGGTTTTAAAAACATCAGGCTAGTTTTAGGCTAATACATTGAACAACAATTAGTGATTTAGCAATGATGTAACTGAAAAGGTAACCCTAACTAATAATAAGCAGTTTGAATAGGAAGAATAAGCAGAACACATAAGCACTAAATAAGCTGAAACAGACATTGAGAGAAGTAATTATGTTTAAATAAAACTGGAACTTTTTGATTAACAGGAATTATAAGTTACAACACTGATTTGAAAATAGTTAAAACTGAATTAACTAAAACATAAACTAATTAATTCTACACTAAATTGCATACTACTAATTATCTAAAACTAGCTAACTACTTCTTCTTTCTCTTTTCTTCTTTACTTATAAGCTTCCACAATGTCTTTGGCACTTTTCCCACTTCTATTTAGGCCGTTGGATGAGTAGTGTTGATCTTGGCCCTTAATTAAGTTTTGGCGGGAAAATGGAAATAAGCACTTTGGCAGTTGTAGCTTGTGGCAGGGGGTGTGTTAGGGTTGACCTGTGAAAAAGTTATGGTAGGGTGGTTAGGAGGAGGAGGGGACAATTGTGTTGGGATTTGCAGGCTATGGCAGGCACGGGGGATGAGAGGGAAAAGGGAGGTCAGAGGGTGCGTTGACCCTGGTTATTATCAAAAGTGGGGTATGGGATTTATTATTAAGTGATTGGGCCAGGGTTTGGTTTGGGCCAAGGGGGGAGTTATAAGGTGGGTTGGTTTGTATTGGGGTGGATTAGTGGATTAGGTTTTGTTTGTGTTTGGAATAATAAGGGTCCATTTGGTATAGTAATATTTCACAAGGACCATAATTGCTAAAAGCTGAATTTTAGGGACTGAATTTGCCATATTTCCAAAGTTACTTCAAGGTAATTCCTGCCAATTATTAGTAACACAAGGACCATAAAGGTTATTTTTCCAATCTTGAAAACCCAAGGACTAAAATTGTAATTTTTGAAACTTTAGGGACTAGTTTTGCCAATTATGCAAACTTGAACTCCAAAGGTAAAATTTGTCATTTCATGATTCCTGGGGGACTATTGTGGACTTTTCTTCAAAACATTTTATCCAGGGACCATTTCTGACAATCTTTGGAAGTTCAAGGACTGAAACTGTTATTTTATCAAACTTTGTTCGTTTTCCATCTGTTTTTACTCTTTTTGCATCTAAAACATATAAAACACAATTTTGAAATATTTTCAGTATTTTGATGCATTTCTGAGTGTTTTTAAATGTTTTTGCAGTTCAGATTGACTAAAAATGATGAGTGTTTGAGCACGCATCAGTGACCAATTTGGTGCAACCATAATTGGGGCACTAGTCAATTGACTTTTCAATGTTTCGAAAGCTTTAATGCAGTCTGCATTGAAATCAAATACAGAATCCTTTTCTAAAAGTTTAGTCATAGGACGTGATATTTTTGAAAAATCTTTGATAAATCGGCGGTAAAAACCGGCATGTCCTAGAAAACTTGTAATGGCTTTAACGTTAGTTGGTGGTGGTAATTTGGTGATAACATCTACTTTAGCTTTGTCTACTTCCATTCCTAAACTTGATATCTTGTGTCCTAACACAATTCCTTCAGTTACCATGAAATGACATTTTTCCCAATTAAGAACTAGATGTGCAGCTTCACATCTCTCAAGCCTTTTATCGAGATTGGAAATACAAGTTTCAAAAGAATCACCAAAAACTGAAAAGTCATCCATGAAAACTTCCATAGATGTCTCAAGCATGTCTTGGAATATTGCGATCATACACCTTTGAAAAGTTGCAGGTGCATTACATAGACCAAAGGGCATACGCCGGTAAGTGTAGGTTCCAAAAGGACATTTAAATGTGGTTTTCTCTTGATCGGCTGGATCGATAGGAATTTGGAAATATCCCGAAAAACCATAAAGGAAGCAAAAGTATTTGTTTCCTGCTAATCTTTCGAGCATCTGATCCATGAACGGTAGAGGAAAATGATCTTTCCTGGTGGCTTTGTTAAGTTTTATGTAATCAATACATACTCGCCATCCAGTGACAGTTCTAGTAGGAACTAATTCATTCCTTTCGTTGGTCACTACAGTCATTCCTCCTTTCTTTGGAACACAATGAACTGGACTCACCCATGGGCTATCCTTGATAGGATAAATAATTCCTGCGTCAAGAAGTTTGATGATTTCCTTCTTAACAACTTCTTTCATATTGGGTTTGAGTCGACGTTGTCTTTCTACAACGGGTTTAGTACCTTCTTCACAATTGATTTTGTGTTTGCAAAAATCTGGGCTAATTCCTGGAATATCAGAAGTTTTCCACGCAAAAGCGCGTTTATGCTTCTTAAGAACAGAAATGAGTCTTTCTTTTTGATTTGTTTCGAGCAACGATGATATGACTACTGGAAGAAGTGAATTTTCTTCTAAGTAGGCGTATTCGAGATTATTGGGAAGGGGTTTGAGTTCCAAATCAGTGGGTGGTTCTTCTAGAGATGATTTGATTTTCATTTGATCTTTTTCAGTGATATCTTCAAATTTCTCTTCTTTCTCTTCTTCTAATTTTACTTCCATGAATTCATCAAATTCTTTATCATAATCTCTTTCACTGATCTTTTCTAAAGTAGTCATGAACGGTTTCGAATCGTCAAGTAATGCATCCAATTCTTCTTCAGTGACTTCATCAATTACATCGATGTTATATCATGTGTCATCACTTGAATTTGGATATTTCATTGCTTTATCGATTAAGAATGTGATTCGAACTTCTCCTACTCCAAGATTGAGTTCTCTGCCTTTGACTTTGATCATGGTGTCAGCAGTGTTTAAGAAAGGTCTTCCTAAGATTAAGGGTACTCGACTATCTTCCTCCTTTTCTAAGATGACAAAATCCATAGGAAAAACAAATTTACCAACTTGAACAAGCATATTTTCAGCAACCCCAACAGGATATTGGTATGTATGGTTGGCTAATCTTATACTCATCTTAGTAGGTTTCAATGTATTGATGGAAAGTTTAGAATACAACGAATAGGGCATCAAATTGATACTTGCACCTAGATCGGCTAAAGCATCGCATGTGATGTTGTTTCCTAATGTACATGGTATAAGAAAACTTCCAGGATCTCCTAGTTTCGTTGGAATTTTGTTTTGAATGATAGCAGAGCATTCTTCATTGAGAAAGGTAGCGGAAATTTGTTCCAACTTGTTTTGATTATTAAGAAATTCTTTCAAAAATTTCCTATAATTGGGCATTCCAGCTAGAACATCAATGAGGGGTACGTTAATTCTAACTTCTTTGATCATCTCTATAAACTTCTTATTTCGCTCATCTCTTTTCTCTTTTCTTAGGGCTTGTGGATATGGTATTTTCGGTGTATAAGGTTTTATTGGTGGAACGGTATTTTCTTTGGTTGGTGTTTGGGTTGGTTTTTCTTTAGCTGCTTCTTCTTCAGTTTCTTCCTCCTCCTCATCTTGAATGATAGTATTATCGGTAGGAATGGGTGGTGGATCATATGAGAGACCACTTCGAGTGAATACAGCATTAATATGCTCATTTCTGGTTGGTGGTGGACGATAACTCTTATCGTTTGATCCAGACGGTTTTGGATTGGATTGGGTGTTACTTGGTAATGTACAAGGAATTCGAGAAGAAAATTGATCAGAAAGTCTACCAAATTTTTGTTCAAGATCCTGGATAGAAGCTTGATGATTTTTCTGACCTTGCTCAACTTTTGGTTTTGAGATTGAAAAATTGAGTTTTTACAAACTCATTTGTAGCTCTTTGAGTAGTTACGAAATCTCGCATCATTTTTTCGAAATCAGATTCTTCCTTTTTATCGGAATTTGGTGGGTTTGGCTTGTCTGTTCAGGTTTGAGAATCACGGTTGTTATCCCTTTGTTGGCGGTCTTGCCAATTTCCAGAACTTCTTCCATAATAATTACCACAAAAACCTCCTCCACGATATCCTCCTTGGACATAATTGGCTTCCCCTTCGTTGGGTCTATTCGTAGGTTGGTCATCACACTCGGATGATGTGTGATTTCCTCCACAATTATTACAGCCATCTCGCATTTCTTTCATTTCTCCTTTTATATCTATGTATTGCGAGTCAATTTTAGAAGTCAAGGCTTCTATTTTCTCCATGAGTTTCGAATTATCTGAACTTTCGGCGAAAGCAACGGTTTTCCATAGGGGTTTGGTTTTGGAATCTTTTGACCAATCGAGTTTAAGGAGTACTCAATCTTCGAGAAGTTGATATGCCTCGTTAGGTGTTTTGTAAAGAAAAATTCCTCCGGCATCAAGGATTGCTTGGGATGCTTCATCAAGACCATGATAAAAGATTTAGATTATTGTTACTCGTCCTAAATTATGACCATGAAAACTTCGAAGCAAATCTTTCATGTGAAGCTAAGCTTCAACAAGAGATTCATTAGGATTTTGTTTAAAAGCATGGATTTCTCCCATTAGTCAATCATACATGGCAGGTGGAAAGAATCGGCTTACAAAAGCTTGCCTCATCGTCTCCCAATTATTGATAGTTCCTGGGGTTAATTCGTTATACCATACTTTGGCATCTCCGGCGAGTGATGATGGAAATAGTTTGAGCTTAATAGCATCGACATTGGTATTTCCATAACGAAACATGCCACAAATTTTAATGAATTCGGCAATGTGTTTATGCGGATCGGCCCGTGAACGGCCATCAAATGGACGGTCTTTGATCATAGAAAGATGGTGACCTTTAACGGTAAAGTTTTCACCAAGGTCAGCGACAACAATATCAGCTCCAGGAGTAGGTGCTACGGTTCGATTGGCGGCCCACATGGGTTGATCGTCAGCCATGGGTATTGGTTTAAAAAGATCAAAAATCGGATGTTCTTCGGAAAGATTATCAAACCAATTAAGAATTGATGAAGATCTCTTCTTACGAAACAAACTTTCGGGATTGGATAAAGGTGTACTAAGCTTTTCAGTAGTAGAACGACTGTTCATAAAACTACCAAGAGAATCGAGTCAATTACCTAAACAAAAGAACAAGAAAATAAAATTTTTGAAAACAGAGAGTTCTATCTGAATCGGTTGGATGTCAAACCGATCGGATGGATGCTACGGTAAAATTAAAAAAAAAAACTGGGAAAACCTGGGAAACCGATCGGTTGGATGTGTATCCGATCGGTTGGATACTTCTGATATATATATATTTTTTTTTTAGAAAACGAACACGAAAAGAAACGGTCTTTTAAAACTTAAAAGAAACATAATCAAAATCCCCGGCAACAGCGCCAAAAACTTGATGTGCGTTTTGTTAGTGCAAGTTTTAAATTTATAAGGGTGAATTACCAAATCTAGAAACAACACATACAAGCAAGTGTACTCGTCCATTATAGCAAGATATGATGGTAAGTCGGGATCGTTCGCAGGGATTTGTGAGTGATTCAAAATATAAGTCTAAAAGTAAATCTCTAATGTACGCAAATAAGATAATAAGCAAATTCAATAATTTAAAAACTACACTTGTTTAGACTAGTTTTCTACTTAATGACACACATGATTGTGATAACTTTTGATAACATCTTGGTTGGGATAATTAGATGGTGGTCTAATCTATTGTTTCTACAAGTTAAACCTTCGTCAAGATTTTAGTTCATAAAAACAAGCTTTAGGTGTAAACCATTCAATTCAAGATCCATCCAAGGTTCATAAGGTATGGTGAATATCTTAAACACAAGAACAAACTCTTATTACAAATCAAATACTCTTAGGAAACCCATTCATAGACAAAAAGGTAACAATTGTTTATAAACATTTAAACTTTCGTCCAACTAAAGGTTTACAAACAATCTGATTTGATGTTATAAAAGCATTCTCATTATAATCATACTTCTTGTTTCTTTGTTTAGTCAAGAATAATTATGGTGAAAAACAATCATTCATAGACAAATGATTATAACTAGTTGAATAATAACAAATCTTTCAACCCTTGAAACTATTATCAATTAGTTAACCTTAGCTCAACAAGTGTCACTATGAAATTTAAGGTATAATTGGTTATTAGGATTGACTTGAAATTGAATTAAAACATGTTATCACAATTATAACTATCACTAAGCATAAAACATCATCAAAACAAGTGTAAAAAGACTACTAGCCACTCATAGCAAACATACAAATAAACTCATAATATTTAACATTAGAATCCATGGTTTTAAGTCTTACAATGCTTTGGAATTGATAACAAATGACAAGGAATTGATAACCTAAGTATTGGTGATGATTTCTTGAAATTTTTGGCCTCCAAATGTTGTTTCCTTGGTCCTCCAAAGTTCCTGGTTCTTTCTGCACGAATTTCCCTTCTTTGATAGCTAGATGATGATAATAATTTAGAGTAGTAATGAGAGTAAATGATCTCTTGAATTGTGTCTTCAATTGTGTACTCTTGGGGTCCTTTTAGGCTTGTCAAATACTCCTAGTAATGAATATGGACATAAATGCTGGAGCTTGGACAATAAGACACTAAGAAGGGCCTAGAACAATGGGACAAAAGACCAAGATTCATGCACAAGAAGTTGGTATAAACAGGCAGAGATGTCCATCCGATCGGTTGCAGGTTGGCACCGATCGGATTGATGTGGTAATTGTGGCTATCCGATCGGTTGTACTCCAACCTATCGAATGGTAGGTTCTGGTTGCTTTGGACTTTGACTTTTCCTTGTGTATTCTTTATGCACTATCCAAACTTGATTAACTCTGAACTTGGAACTTTGAGATGACAAAACTTAGGTTCTCCTTATGAAATGCGTCACAGATTGGACTTTTGGACTTGGGAATCTTTGTGTAATCGCATATACTTCATTTTCTTCACTTTTTCTCCATTTTTCCTACATTTAGCTACATATGCTACAAAAGCATACTTTGATACGATTTAGTGGCAAAAGCATATAAAAACAACCAAATAACATACACAAAAACACTAATAACGCTTATAAGAATTAATTTTTAAGTCTTATAATCTTATACTAACATTAATTTGTATTTTTCAGAGTCAAGGTGCAGGTAATTCGAGAGGAGTGAAGGTTAACCCGATTGTTACAAAATATCTTTTAAGGAATTCAAAGAGTAGGGTTACGTACAGTCTTCAAGCGGAAAGGAACAACAATCTTAAGTTCAGAAATTTGAAGAACGAGGAGAAGCATGCCTTTCGTGAAAGACTTTCTAAGCTTCAAGGTAGAAAAATTGCTTCACCACGTCTCATTGATTGGAGTTTGTTTACTGAATATGAATGTGTGGATCAATTGAGGGAAATGATGAGAATGACTTATGTGTATCCGGCGGATGGAGATACATTTGTGGATCTTTCTTGGGAAAGAGCTTTTAGCATATATGAAGATGTTTATCGTGATTGGTGTCTAGAATTCTTTTCTATGTTCTATTTTGAAAGAAAAGTTTATGATCTTTTGAGGGAAGTTTGCATTTGGTTTAGACTATGTGGAGTTGAGCATGCTTATACTTTTTCACAGTTTGTGGTTTATTTGGGTTTGTACGAGCAAGATGAGATAAATCCTAGGTTGTTTGAGACACACTTCTTGAGGTTAACAAGGTTTCATCATAGGTATGATGGTATTTTGGAGTATTGGAATCGTGTTGGTGATCCAAGTTGCAATAGGAAGAATGCATCTAGAATTAGGAACCCGTTGATGAAGATTTTGCAAAAGTTAATTACTTAGGGAGTTTTGCATAGGACTAGTGCTTGTGATAAGTGTAACAATCCGGATTTATGGGTGATGAAATTGCTTGAAGAGGACAAGAATGGCAATGCGGCTTGGATTATAGCCGAATATCTTTCTAGGAGAGCACCGGGGATCAAGAAAAGGAGTGACATTTGTGGAGGTCATTATGTGACCGTTTTGGCAAGAAATTTGGGTTATTTGTAGATGAAGAGTTGGCTAAATGTTCGGAGCCAAAGGAGAGTGAGACTTGGGATGATAAAGGTTTTGGTAAGGCATTAAATAAGAGAACCAAGACGTTAGGAGAATGGACTGAGCCTAACATAGAGATTCCAACAACAACCACCACAACAACACATGTGAGGTATCTATGGACATACTCCGGGTAGTTTTGATTCTGGGTGGGGAGATTGTCATAGTGAGTTGAATGATATAGAGCGTAGGGATGTGTGGAGAGATTCGATGTTCATGAGAAAAAACTATAACTATGATTATTCCATGCCGATGATCCAACACATTGAACGTGAGAATAGCTATGAGGTACCACTTTATGTGCCACCTAATATTCCTCCCTACCCAATTCTTTATGAGCCATATCCTGGTCCATATCCATATCCCTATCGTGGTTATTCACCATTTCCCGAACCGTATCCGGCTTATGGTAGAGTTCCTAACGTGGGAGGTACGCATGTTGGAGGAACAAGTTTTGATGTTGGAGGATCATCTCGTGGTGGTGGCCAGAATAAACGAAGTGTTGAAGAAGAGGATGATGAAGAGGAGAGCGAGGATGAGTTTATCAACCCCGTCATGGATTATGAGGATGACGAGTGATTATCATGTGGTTTATGGTTTGATTTCAAAACAATTGTGTGTGCTGAATAATTTCTATATCTTTCTATAACTCTTTCTTTTAGGATTAATAACGTACTATGTTAACATTTGGTTTGTTTTTAGTATTTTTGTTTGTCTTTTTGTTTGCTTGGTTTGGTATATGTTTGCAGTTTTTGTAGTGGTGACATTACGGAAGCTTATGGTTGATCAATATTTGGATTCAGAGAACTCATTTGCTTAGTTGTGATCAAATATGCATATCGCGTATTTTTATCCCGGTAGTTTCTATTTTACTAAAATTTTCCCATTTCCTTTACTTTGAAGTTATTTTTATTACATTGAGGACAATGCAAAACTTAAGTGGGGGGGAGGGAAGAAAATAGGAATAATAGGTTTATTTTTAATTTTTAGGATTAGTTGATAATTCAAGTAACTAAGATTCATTCGCCCTTGAAAATCTAGTTGTTTGAACACTTGAGTTAATTTTAAATAAAATTGTTTTAAACGTAAAAATAAGGGTATTTGAAATTTTGTGGAGCTTAATCAAGTTATTAGAGCAAATTCATTTCAGAATTGATGACATTTACTAGTACATGTTATAGTATTCACCTTAAATTGTGAGGATTTAAGCCTTTTTGTATAAAGCATTTCTTATGCTATATATTCTTGCTATGAGTGTGCCGGTGATTGTGTTGATTCTAGAACTTGCACTTGTTATGCATTACGGTTAAAATCACTTTCGAGTGGTAAAACATACACTACAAGAAATTTGGCCTTTAGTGACAAAAACGGTTTCGTCACTAACAGTGTAAAAGGTGGTCACAAAACTGTTTAGTGACCAAACTCAAGTCGTCACCAGTCATCACTAAAGCTCCGTCACAAAATCAAATAGAGATGAAAATATGCTTCATCACTAATTTGTAACGAAAATTTTCGTCACTTTTTGAACCCATAGTGACGAAAATTTTCGTCACAGTTTTGTTAGTGACGAAAAAATGGTCACTGGCTTTTACTATTAGTGACGAGAAAGTCGTCACAGACTACCAAAAGTTAGAGACCAAATACGTCGTCACTAATTACAAGCATATAACAAAAAATAAATAAATAAATAAATAAATCTAGTTATCGTTTTACTGCTTAAATGTTTATGCAAACAAACTAAAATCCAAAAGCCTCTGGCAATGCAAATCTTAAATAATAAATTTCAGTCACAAAAACTGATTATACAAAAAGTATGGTCGAAACTCGACACTAACTAATAACCTATCAAACTCACCCAACACGATTTGTTCCCTAATCATTGCAAACATGTCTTTGACACCATCAAAGAATGTGTTTCTTCAAGGCCTTCAAGTTCATGTCTGCATCTACATCATCTACAGATTTCCCAGGAAAGAAGGTTTTAAGGAGGCCTTTAACCAAAGTTGGGGAAAAGTCTATTATATCTTTGGTGAAGCAATGAATAGACCGAATAGCATGAAAATTTATCAATAGAATCAAGCCTTTGATACAAGTGAAAATAAAGCAGGTGCTGGTACATGTATGTGTACACAACTATGTGGTAATTACCTGAACTGCAACTATCTGAACTCTTTAACTTGGCGTCACAGATTGCAGCCACTGCTTCACTAACAAATTTACTTAAAACCTCTTAGTTCATCCATGAAGCTTTCTTGCTGCTCTTCATTGATCTGCTTAAGTTTTTTTATGACTGCTATTACGCTTGATGCTGGAGTCCAATGTCTGTAGAGAACTAGCACCGGTGAAAAACATTATAAGAGTTTTTAATCATCACTTCCAGACGATCCAGAAGTGGTCATTGCAAAGTAAATAATCCAATGTGGACTTTCCGCACAGAATATCATTGCAAGAGCAAGTACCCTAGATGGAATCGTGGATAACCAAAAGCATATACGCCACCTGAGCACATAGATCCGATGATAATTATAAAAATACAATTTGTAAAATAGAGAAAGCCTATAAAAATGCAGACATGGTAGATTCATAACTAACGGGTCAAGCGGGTATAATTAAAAATGCAGAAAGCAAAGATATTTCAGTCCATTTACTTATAAATGGGTAGAGAGGTCAAAAGTTTGTTAACAAACAGTCAAACATTTCAACATGCCAAGTCAAACATTTTTCTTCTCGTAAAGATTATTACCTACAAGCAGCACCGATGATCAGAGGCAAAGCACACAGCTGAAAAGTCCTGCGGTACCCAAATTCATCAGCAATCCAACCACTGAACAGAGAACCAATGAAGGCACCACCAAGACACGTACTAACCACCAGACCTTCAGTTACCACACACAGAAGATAATAAGCTATAGTTTAAATGTAGATAGCTTAAAGTTTGCGATTCTGTGAAAACAAAAAGATACCTTCTACTAGGCTATTCCCATTGAAACCAAGATCATGCAAAATGCTTTCAAGCAGTTCATTCACTACCCTGCACATAATGGAAACTGGTTTACATATTTCAAACTCAAAGACTCTTAACTAATATTTCATCTTGCATGAGTAAATAACCTTGTCCCTTATAAACATCACATCTGGTATACTTGGCCTGTCACTGCTTGGCTTGCTACTGCTTAGCTCGATGATGCTTGGCTTGTTCTGATGATCGTTGCTTCTGAATACTCTTTTCCAGGCTCACCTATTTTCATCTGAGGAACACTAACACTCTTTCAGAATAATTACTTTTAAAAAGTTACTTTAAATGTTAGCTTTATTGGGAATATACCATCTTTGAGTTGTTAGAATTCACTCTCAAAAGATGAGCTAGATGTAAATAAATAAAAAATGAAGTTCCTTGTTAATTGCCAATCATTTTGTTTTTAACTTTTTCAAATGTTTCTTGGTAATCACCACATTTCAAGGTCAAACTTACAAATCTCACCTTGGTTTTCCTTGACATATGTTTGAGGCTTTTATGACTTGAATTCTCCATCTCTCTATCCTGTATATAAACAAAAGTTATTATGCGTGTAAACCATCAACCGGAATTCCGTTAACTTCCAGTAATGTAATTAAGGTCTGGCACACACTAAACCTGTTTAATTATTTATCTATTTCACTAGCTCCATGCTAACAATCATTCAATACTCACAAACAACTAAAACTATGCTTATCACAAATGATAACAGAATGTGAACATCATATAAATTTCTATATATCAGCAAAGTACTAATCAGTAAACGTAAACGGTAGTCAAAGCAATAAAATGTCTACTCGGATCAATATATCTACACTTACGTCGCTGAACTAGTACTAATATAGCTAAAACTAAGCTAATCACAATCATCCATTGTGATACAATTAACTTCGAATACAAGTTTCAACATTTTAAGAAAATGATAGCAGTGCAGGTCATGTGGCTCAGTAGAGTGAATGAGACCAATACCATCTATGACTATTAACACAGAGTACTATTAATTATGATAATCTACCTCTCACTCATCAAACCCATATTCAAAACCAAAAAAATCTCGAGATTCATCAATTATCAATATTCATTGTGTACAAACAACTTTAAAAAAAATTGATTACAGGCTCACAGCAATGCTGAATCAATGAGCTCGTTTTACGAGAAAAAAAAATCGATTCACTCATTTCCAGAAAAAAAAGGATGATTTAATAGTGGTTTTGGTTATGTGAGCGCAAGGTAGGTGAGGATATTAAGGGGTTTATTCCTGTTGGAGCTTAACATTTGGGAAAGACATCGATTGGGAGATTTTACTGCTTAAAAAAAGCCAGAGGTCATAGCTACATCTTGAGACAGCGATGAAGTGTGGTTTCGTCTCTATATCCATGAGGACACCAAGGTTGTGATGCGATCGACCAGAAAAGTTATGTGGTTCTTCAAATAATGATTGAATGTCTCTCTTGTTTTATCACTCGCACTTTTACACTTGTCGGAGGTCTCCTGGAAGCAGTCTCTCTACTCCCAGTTTTGCTGGGGTAGGGGTAGGATCTGCCTACATTCCACCTCCCCATACCTCGCTTCCGCGGGATTGGGTATTGTTGTTGTTGTTGTTGTTGTTGTTGTTGTTACCATGTACAATAGTTAGGATACTGTTAAGGCATCTCTTAATGGCACAGATAAACTAGGAATAGAAATGGTTAAATAAAAAACGTTAAACAACAAATCCTTTTCATCGATTATAAGTTTAAACAAATTGCCTACTAAACATCAGAACATACCTTCTTCTGCAGTAGCTTTTTCCGGTCAAAATCAACATTCTCACTCACTTGCCATCCATACTCCCTTGCATCCTACACATGTTGAGACAAGGATCAGAAAAAAAATGAAAATTTTGCAGTTCCCTTCTACAGGAAGTGCTGAGAAGGACAACATCAAAGTAATGTTGCATACAAAAATAGCATTCAAAGTAATGTTGCATACAAAAATAGCATTCAGATACCAAATTTCAAAGAATATGCAATTCCTTCACTAAAGAAAAAAAAAGAATGTCATCCAAGAAAAAATAGCATCTCTAGAAGAACAAGAACGAAAGATCACAGTTTGTCATGAGTTTACGGAACACCCTTAAGTTTTGCATACATATTTAGGGAGAACGATCCTTGAAGCACAACAAAATTTACAACTTTATGCACTCTAAAACACCCAAAAGGTTATTTGGTAAGATGGAACCAGTTCATGCACTCTTTGTCATATCTAAAACCGACTCATTTGTATGATGCCCCACTTACGCAAACATCCCTCAATTACTTGCCCACTTGTTGCTCTCGGCCCGAATAGTACCTTTCCTCACAATTCCCCTCTAGGTGCAAATGTCATATTCCAAGCAAATAAGGGTAGAGATGGTATGCTTATTTCAGTTCATCATATTTTTTTCTTTGATTTTTACTTAGTGACTTACTTTGAAAACGAAAAGGAGAAAAAGGGTACCTCAGATCTTGCCCTAGAAGGTTGTGAAGCTAAATACCGAAAGATCTCAAAGATTCTAGTTTGTCCTAACTCAGTGGAATTGTGCCAATAGTAAACTGCTACGTCCCCTGCTTTAGCTCTCATTTCCTTTAAACTTGTTTCTATATTTGTCTTGTGACGAGATACAAATGGCCTCAACATTGCATTATATACATACCCTATTCCCTGAAACACCCAATAAACTCTTATATCTAAGAAAGCAAAAACGGATTACATCATTCAATAAAATATGGACAGGATCTTACCTTAGTTTTAGGATACCATAAGTAGATTATGAGGACCAGTTTCATTTCACCATACATTGGTACCCCAAGAAATATTTTTCACAGAAAAATCCATCTTAAAATCTCAGGCGAAAAAATGCGTATGTCATCCGTCAACAATAAGTAATAAAGTATATGCAGCTTCTTTTTATACGTACCATGAAATGAATATATCGCCGATTTTTAACGTACTCTTCCTGGAATTAATTAACTAATAAGAAAAGAAAAAACTAAAAGGGTTTCAAAGATAGCAATTCAATAGAATGCAACCTTTAGCGTCCATAGTTCAATGAACTCTTGTTGCTGAACTTCAGGGTCTGAGATTGCACGTAATACTTCCAGTTCTAATAAGTAGCAACATATCATAGATGATCTTTGAGAAAATGGTTCAATTTTAACACTGTACAAGTATTTCACACTGAAGTTAAAAGTAAACTTACTGAGTGTGTAGAAGAAAAGCACTCCAGCTCCAATTAACGCCACATCAAAGAACGAGAATCGACTATAGCACACCAAAATCCCACGGGTTCAATGTCCAACTCATCATCTCATATTCTCGGCTGCTCTTTTTGTTGATCACTTCATATTTGGTAATTAACCTCCAACTCAACAAGTAACTCAGGGATGTTGTATCATCCATCAGCGATCACTACAATCTGAGGCGCCTGTTTACAAAGGTTCGTTATTACACATTTTAGCTCAATAGGATCCTGCAAATTATTTGTCCTTCACATTCATACACTATTTCCGGATGACTGATATTTTAGTACAACAAAGCTCGATCATAGCTCCTAAATTTGAAAACACGACCTAATATACTCAGGTGAGAAAAGTACTTTAACGCATAGATGTTTCACGCTAACTCTCTCACTTATAATAAATATACTTTGAAGCCATTCTCATTAATCTTATGGTATACTTTTCAGATAGGATTTGGATTTTTCATTTGGTTTCTTCACAATAAATCACCTCCTACACTAACGTTTAGATGTTTTTGTTTCCTTGTTAACTGCTAAATCAACCGCAAGGTGTTCAGCCCGAAACGTATTCAGCTTCAAGCAAAATGAAAAAAGCAGTTCGTACATTGATTTCACAAGTGACATAAAAGCTATAAAACTTCACGCGCTTTTGACCGAGAAAAATATTGGACTATAAGTATTATATATTTATATATCTGAATCAACATTAAGAATTTAGTTAAGGTGACGATGGTATGCTATCTTCTATGAAAATTGCAACAATCCATCATGGAATGTCACATACAAATCATATCCTTTGACTGACTATATAGTATAATAAAGCATTTGACTACTAGTAAAATGTCTAAAGTCTTAAAACACCCTTTAATGAATGACTAAATAGAAACATCAACATCATTGTATATTTGTAATTGAGGGAGCATAGTTTTTCTTTTACTGAAACTCTGAAGTATTACCTATTAACCTAGCATTTATTACAACTAATTAACTAGTACTCTAGCAACATTAATAAATAATGCTTAACGAATTCTTGTAATTTTCATGAATGAGCAGAAATAAATACAGTTCTCCTATAAACTTTAAAACCTTTTTTGAGGAAAGCAATGTGCATAATGCTAAATCATTCATTGTTGTAAAGCCACATGTAATTTTGAACACTAGCTGAACAATCACATGTTATTGCAAACACCAGTTTGTGCGACTTCCTAAGTGCATTTGAGGTTTAATTCTCACCACAAGAACTAAATGAGGGGGTGTTTGTTTAAGATTATTTTTGGGCTTATGAGCTTATATTTATTCTGCTTATGTTTAATAAGCTCAACTTTTTCAGCTTATTTAATTTGAAACTCATGAGCTTTTATAAGGGGGTGTTTGTTTTGGCTTATATAGCGGGCTTATAACTTATGTGGTTTTCGGCTTATATAAGCTTATTATGACATGACAAGCTTATATCAGCAGAAAATTTTCAAAATTAGCCACAAAAAATAGCTTATGAAACATATGCCGAAAACCACATAAGCCATAAGCCCACTATATAAGCCGAAACAAACACCCCCTTAGTTTATTATGTGATAATAAGCTTATATAAGCCCATAATAGTCAAAATAAGCGAAAAGAAATGAAATTATTAGATATAAGCCAAAACCACATAAGCTCATAAGCCTAAAAGTAAGATTAAACAAAATACGCAAAAATGCTCTCCGGCAAACACTACGAAACGCACAAGCATACATGCAACTAAACTAAACCACCGAAGCACAAAAAAATATTAAACGCATGTAACAGTCATATCAAACTAATATACAATAACGCTAAGGTATCCACACGAGGTCAAAATTGATCAAAAATATCAGATTAGGTAGTTGTAGCAGTGATTATTAAGTGTAAAATGACGTAAAAGCTAAACGCTTCATGCTCCTTCAAGTAAACGTTAAATGTGCTCTCAATTCTAAACGCTAAATGTTAAACCCTAAAGTAAACGTTTCCAGACGCTCTTAAAACTAACCACAATATTAGCACTCAATCAACAAATCAGGAGTTTGTACAGAGATTTCACTAGTGATCTTCAACACTCAATCGAGGAACAGGTTGAAATTATTGTTACAAATGACCGAGATGATTGATGATGGTAAAATCAGAAACTAACCTTACAGATGTCTCTGAATCGGAGACGACGGCGGTGATTGCGAAGGTGACGGTGTGACTATGTAGACGGTGAAGTGATTACAGTGATCTCGACGTCGCGATGCTGGTGATGGTGACGGTGCTATGACGGTGATGATGGCGGTGCAATGGTGGTGATGGTAATGCCATGAAGATGGTGGTGATGGTGTTGTGGTTTAATTTTTTTCTTTTTTTTATGAATAGGGGAAAGCATGTGAATGAGGGTTAAAGCTACTGACAGTATTATTTAATTGTTCCATTTTTTTTAACAATGATTTACTCATTTACTTTTCACTATTCATTCAGACATGTGCGTTGCACACGGGCTCTATTTAAATATTTATAGTGTAATGTTCGGCACTAATTTTCATTATGTTTGAAACTATCATGTTTTGGTGATGGTCGGATTTTGTTGGGCTTTATCTAAATCTTCATAGCGTAATGTTTGTGTAAATATACAACAATCTATAACTCGTGCTATCTCGTGACAATTTTGTTGATTGTTGGAAAAATTTTGTTAATGTCTAAGCAACGGTAATTATTTTGTTGATTTATAGTTTAGTTATTTTAGTTGTGCTTCTTAACTTTTTTATATGTTTTGAGCGGCAGTAATTTTGGTGCTGCTATAGGTTTTAGGTAAATGCTTGTTGCGTGATATGTTTTAAAGGTTGTCATTTAAACCAAATTAATTATAATGAGTACAACTTGCATTTAAATTTGTTTTGTAAAGAGTATTATAAACATTATAAATTACTCAAATTTAAAAAATTTAAATTTAAAGAAAATTATACATGCATTATAGTAAGCAGTAGACGTTATATTAAAAGACTTTTATATCTTTATTTAATAATTACATTATTTTAATATTTATTTAACTTTTTGTCATTTTACTTTATCAATCATAATAATTTAAACCAAACACCTAAGAGTCTAAGAGTATGAGCAATGTATCAAGTCATAAAAAGACTTGATGGATTTATCTCTATAAATGCTAAAGTTAAGCTTTTTTCAGAATTTCATGATGGCCATTAACTGTTTGTAAATAAAGCATAAAATAAGTTCAAAACTTGTTTAACATGTGAAGCCTTTATGTCACTCGTATCCATGTACTTAACACATATAAATTAGTAAGGGCAATATTCATATGAGATTAGTGTTCTAAACTTCATTAAATTATCATACTAATGGCTGCCAGCCATATAATGTTATTGATTGTGTCCATTGCACAGTACTTTAAGTTACACTTTTTACTGGCGGATGGAGAAAATACAAAATAACTTCATAATGACTATAAATGTCTATTAAATTAAATTGACAAAATTTGTGGATATATAACAGTAGACAACCTTAATACACAAAGTGACAAAACTTTTACTATGGATGAATGAATAGATATTGACATCAACGACTAATTCAATTAAGAAACATAAAAATTATCAAAAGGGCGAATGAGTTCTCAACTCTGTTATCTACAAATCTACAATTGGTACCTGCTAATATAATGACTTATTTGATTGCAAAAACCATCTAATGCATCTAACACTTCATATTCATCTTCCTGATAACCGAACCATTTCATTTATATTCCAACAAACACTTTGTATTCCCCTTCATTACTTCTTGCAATTAAACATGGCGCGGTTGTACATATTTGGATTCAATCTTGAAGTCTCACATTATTATTCGTCCAACATTACATAAGGTATAGTTAACAACTTAATATATGCATAAAGTCAAATCACAAAACTTTGTTAATACACTATCATTATTGGCAACTTAAGGATTGTTTTTTTCTCATCCTCCATTGCAGTGAAACAAACAATTGTTGCGACCACAATATCATAATATTACTTAGACTAATATTTTTGATTTCTCAACCACATATATATTTTTCTAAAAACTAATTTCTCACTCTTGAGGCGTCGAGTATGTATACACTCCGGATCCAGTAACTGCAAAGATAAACCACACTTAATAATTGATGGAAATATATAATGAACTTGATGCGTTAATTCGAAAGGTTATTTAAGCTCACTTTGTTAACTTTTTTTATCTTGGACAAAAACTATATCAATTTTTGCATGCGCCAAGATAAAGTTTACCGCCCTGCCACTATTCAGGAAAAAAAATTGATCTTTGAATCAAGATTTACAAATGGTTGAGTAATAAATATAAAAGAAGGATGATAAAAATGAAGTTACCAACGGTATTATAAAGAGGTACACAAATCAAACATTGTGCATAGCAAGTCTAGTAATAGAATAAACTACAAAAATGATCATATTGTGTATATATACACAGTAATAAACATAGACTGACTAATTGATTCAAAATTAAAATCGATCCATTGATACAATCCACTGAGGGCACAACACAAAACTTACACCTATATGGCTATACATTCAACAATATGTATTTCTCTTCTAATCGACTACTCATATACAGTGACCAAAATGAGACTGAGGAGATGAGTTTGACCTTGTAAGAACCTACCAATGGCATGCATGCAACCATCCATTCCATGTTTGAAAGCATGGCCAACTCACATTCCCATACAATGATACGTGGGAATCGCACCAGGCTTTACCTCTCAAGGGATCTTGAGAAGCTTACAACCCCACCAGGCAGTGTACCTGATCATTGTAGTATAGTATAGTGACAAGTACCGGGGGATTAATCGTTCAGCTAGGAATAGTGTCGCTAGGATTAGAAAACCTAAATACTAGTTCTAAAGATGAGAGATAATTCTTTTTGTATTTTTATATTTTTTAGAAAGCAAGTAAAAATCTCGGGTTTGAAGGATTTGGGCGGAATTAGTTGCTAGTCAACTAACCCAATACTAAAGATGCAATCAAAATAAAATACTAGAAATGAAAATAAACTAAATTATACTAAAGTTGTGAGCAATAAGTGGAGAAAATGTGTTTACTTAGATTTCACTACTCCCTAGACATCTTTTACATGTTAATTACTTGTTATAGTTGCATGGATGACGGATTGTATTCCTTAATACCATTCATTGGGTATCGCACATAACTCCCCAATTCTATGAGCTCTTATCTCCTCCTATACCATGCCCAGCACAACCATAGGGATTATAAATAGTGGCTCATGCATTAAATACAACCAATAAAGACCTTAGTGCAATAGGTTCATGTTTCCTAAGACGTTCAAGCATGTTACCATTCGGAGATCTGCCAGTTTTCTTAAGTCTAACATATAAATTCATTCATCCAAGACAATTATAAACAAGTAATCAACACATAATTAACATCTAGGTTTCATTAGATCCAAGCAAACACAAGATAGATCTAGCCTAGCATGATGGAATTAAGACAAGAACAAAAGATAGACAACCAACACATAGACATATTGATTCAATTAAAAGAATACTTATCTTAATTACACATGAAAGGTATCAAGGGCTTGGAACCCTTGAAAAACCTGTAAAATTCGTACGAAAGTCGGACCTTGGGTTTCTCCCAAAACTTCTCTCTAAAAACTCCTCTTTTTAATGTGAAAATTAGAAAACTATATATAGGAAAAGGGGTCTGACGGCGTCAAGAAAAAGCTTGTGGCGCCGTCACCTCGCCGCCAAAACTCTTCTCGGACTGCCTTGATCTACTTCTGACGCCGTCATGTATTATGCATTTCCAGGCCGTCATGCATTTTACTCTTGATGCCCTTTCTTGTGACGCCGTCAAATCTGTACTGGGTTGTCATGGAAATTACTCTTGACGCCGTCAAAGTGTTGCTCTTGACGCCGTCACCTACTGTTCCCAGCAAGGAAAATTATGACTTTGGCGTTTTCTTCACTTTTATGCTCCAAAAACGTCCGAATTGCTTCCTTTTCCAGATTTCACTCCCAAAGTACCTAAAATCATAAAAGGAACGATTTAGGGCAATATTTGATCAAATAAATTCAATTCCGGGCTTAAATGACCCCCTAAAAGTGGTTCATTTTTTGCCTCATCATATACCCTTACACTTGAGATTTGCTTGTCCTCAAGCAAATACGCTTTTATTCTAATCAAAATACAAGTTAGGGGTCATTTAACACTAATATAGAAGTAATTACAACAAATAATCGTTCCACTAAAGACCAATAGACAAGCACGGAGGTCATACACTAGCACCTCACAAATAGTGTTTAGATACTCACATCTCTCGGGTGTAATAAAGTATAAATTACAATATGGACACGGAAGATATCTCTCACTACCTGTCATAGCAAAATAGATTACCATAGGCTTGGGAAAGGATTAAACCTCCACCACATGGCGTAAGCACCTAGGATAAACTATCAAAGAGGTCTTTTAAAGGGTTGTAACGTTAGGTGTAGGGATATGAAATACACGGTTTTGTTGGATAAAGGAAGTTTTACTGGTGGCGAGTTAACAATCTTGGTTAATTACATGTACAATATGGCGTTGCTAAGCCAAAACTAGACTCGACTTAAGCTAATAAATGAAAAATAACAAAAATATAAAATGAACATAGAATAAAAATGGATGGTAGTCCGTATGTTTTTTCACTTTTTCTTTTTCTATTTTTTTTTCTTTTTCTTGATTTTTTCGATATATATATATATATATATATATATATATATATATATATATATATATATATATATATATATATATATATATATATATATATATATATATATATATATTGCATACACTTTTACCTTACCATCCAAAATAATACATCATAGGGGATGAACATTCCCCTTACACTTGAATCTTTACATACTTTACAATGAACTAATCTAATGACTCAAATTAAGAAAATCAAAACACTTGGAGCACTTTTAAGATTAACGTACATATGGGGGTAATAAATGATGTTCTTCCCCATTACTCCATAAAATAAGTACTTACCCATGAGTCCCAATCATCCCAAAACAATATGTACAAGGATATGACTCGACTTAGCAACCATGTAATCAATTAGATAGTTAACTTAGGGTTTAAACAAATAACAATAATGCACTAAAATGAGCGCATACACGGAAGACTAAGGCGATTTGGGTGTACATTTAAGTGGGGTGTAACAAATTCTTCCTTTAAGTAAGATGCTTAAAGTTAGAAACGAAAAGATAGGCTCGGAGGGGTGTACTAGGGGTTTCGTGTACTAAAAATGAGTACAACGCTAAGGGTGTGGGAAAAATTAGTTGACTTAACTAGCCAAGTAATATGACTTAAATGGTCAAGTAATTATAATACGGGTTTAACACAAGGGTGATCCTAATGCCTCTTATCATGTAGTAATTCCTACCACACGAATGTAGTCTCACTAGCGGTCTCGGAATGCATCACTAACGCAAGTTCTAGAATCTAAATGCTACCGGTACACTCATAAGCACTAATAGTAAATGCTTTTCCTATCAAATCTAAAGGCGAACCTCACTTATTTGGGTGGAAAATTTTTCTGAATATATGGTTATGTGCTAGTCATACAATCTCCTATCCATGAGACACTTGCTATGGCTAAAGTTTCACTCCTAAATGTTGTAAAAAAATTTAAATTTGGCGCTAAAATTGCACTAACAAGTATTTCTCATAGTTTTATTACACATCTACCATTAAACAAAACAAACTCAAGCGAAAGTGTATATGTAAGGTATCATCTTTTTACCCTCCCCTTACACTTAAGATGAACATTGTCCCCAATGTTCAAGTAAAGAATGTAAAAGTTAAAAAAGTAAAAAGAATGAAATCAAATACTCTCCTGATTCGCTCGGTATGGATAATAAGGTGGCCAGGTTAAATCTTCCTCCAAGAAAATGAACAATCAAAGCTTCCCTTCCAGAATGTAAATCATCTTCTTGTCATACATAACCTGTAAATCCCGAGAAATAGACAAAACAACCTCGTGTAAAATCGGCGGCATCCTATATAAGTTACTAAATCCTAGAAAACAAGATAAGATATAATGCTTGTGGAATGAAGTTTGCAGATTTCCTGGAGATTATAAAACTTAATAATTCACAAAAAACATAAGACTCCGTTAGAAAAACAAAACCGGTAAAATTTCCAGATTTTTACGCGTGACGCCGTCAAGAGTTAACTCGTGACGCCGTCAGAAGTGACCTGCAGAAATTCTTATGTTAAGTTTCCGGAAAATTTCTGGAAAAACTTGGTCCTACTTCCTGGAAAATCCTGCAAAACTTCATTATGACTCAATACAAGCATTTGACTCTAACAAATACTAATACACATGTTCATTTAATATTGTGGAGAATCATGATCAGTTTGTTTCTTAGAAACATATTTGGGGTTTCCCCTTACACTTATCTTTTGCAAAAATACTTCTAGGTGGAGTTAAGACTAAGCCAAAACAACAAAGTAAAGTATTTCCACTTTTTAGTTTAGAAACATGATCAACCAACAATAAAAACAAAGCATGCATACGGAAGCAAATAACAAACAAACAAAATAAAATCACACAAAACATGGGTTGCCTCCCAAGAAGCGCTTTTCTTTATTTACGAGTCTTGTAGCTAGACTCAAGGTCATGGGTTACTACGTGATACGGGTGAGTTCCTCATTGAGGACATCTTTGGGGTCAAACTTAGGTTTCAACTTCCTATCAGTTTCCTTAGTTTGGTATGACCTTTCAAACTTTTCTCTATTCAGATCATACAAAGTCATCCTCATATGCCATGATCCATCACCTTCTTTATCTGGCTTGTCCCACCTCCATTTACATTTGTCTCCCTCTCTTTTCCACTTATTCATCTCTATATTGATAGGCATTACGCTCAAGAACTCAATCATCTTCCTAAAGACTAAGGGGTCCACAAAGGGATCTAGCTCTTCATCTCTAGCTATGAGTTGTTCTACCGAATGTGTCTTTTCAACGAAATCTTTCTCTAGAAAAAATGGGCATTGAGGTCCTATGAAGTTCCTTTCTATCCAAGGTCCATATCTAGATGGTCTCCTATTCATCTCTACCCAATGCGGTGTCGGTTCATCATCACAATCATAACTATGCTTCTTTACATCATACACCGACCAAGTATCGCCTTCGCCTACCGCTATCTTAGACTCCTTACAATCTATCATTGCGCTAGCGGTTGCTAAAAATCCTCTTCCTACTAATAATGGGCATGTAGTGTCACTAACCATGTCTAGGACGTGAAAATCCGCTAATATAGTTAACTTTCCTACGTGAACAACTACATCCTTAATCATTCCAACTAGGTGGGCAATACTCCCATCCGCTAGCCCTATCAATACCTCCGTTTCCTCTAACTTTCCTAGCTTAAGAGCGGTGAATAAGGATAAGGGAATCAAGTTGAGGCTTGACCCTAGATCGGCTAGTATGTTGAAAGCTTCGGATCTTCCTATCTTACAAGGCAAAACAAATATACACGGATCATCAAGCTTTTCAGGCAACTTGTTTTGAACGAAGGCGGTCCCATTTTTACCTAGTTTAAACTTCTCGTATTTTTCTAGGAGGGCACTATAATAAGGAGCACGCGCTAAGACATCAATGACGGGGCGTTCAAGGTGAAGTTCTTTGAATTCATCGTCAAGGTCTTGCGTAGGAGGTGTTTCAACTACACTTTTGACCGGCTCTATATTGGGTGTCTTATTTGATTGGTCCTTTTGAAGAATTTGGTTTTGTTTGAAACACGTGTTTGTTGATTTGACCGAGTAGTATTGTGGACATGAAGTGGGTGACGAAACTGAAGATATGGAATTAACGTTTAGTTTCGGATTTTTGATTGTGTCGCTTGGAACTGCTCCCATTTCTCGATCATTAAGAACTTTCAACAATGCGTCAATTCTAGTGGTCATCTCGCTTTGCTTTTGTTTGAAATCGGCTTCAAACTTAGATATGCAAGCTTCTTGAGATGCCATGAATTTAGACATCAATCCTTCAAGATTGTTGGTACTACCATAGTTGTTAGAAGGATTGTTGTGGAAAGTGCGGTTGGAGGGTGGACCGTTTGGTTGATAACGATTAGGCAGATTGGAAGAATTGGGTTGATTTTGTTTCCACCTAAGGTTTGGGTGATTTTTCCAAGAGGGGTTGTATGAATCACCGTAAGGGTTCGGCTCGGGCTTGAAAGTGTACCACTTATCTCCCGCTTCATCGGTACGCGTGGATGCGTAGTCCGCAAAAGTTGTTCCGGGGAGTTCCACACAATCACGAGTGTCGTGGGGACCACTACATAATTCGCATGAAGAAGTGATTTTGTTCACTTGGCTTGAAGGTTTAGGAGCTTCGTAAGATTTCATGAGAAACTTGACTTGGTCCTCAAGTTCCATGATCCTACGGTCGGGAGTGCTAGAGTTGTTCGAAGGCAAAGATATTGCCTTGACCGTTTTGTTCAAATCACGGGGATCATTCCAACTTTCGTTGTCATAGAGAGCAAGATCTTCTATGAGTTCCCATGATTGTTCCGCACTTAGATCACGTAGCTTACCACCGGCCGATTGGTCAATGGCTCGCCTCGTGGAGAGATCGATATGGTCATAAAAAATTTGGACTTGGAGCCAAAGATCTATGCCATGATGAGGGACTTTTTGGAGTAAGTCCTTGAAACGAGTCCATGCTTCATAAAGAGATTCATTTTGACGTTGTTGGAACATCAAGATGTCATTTCTAAGCTTAGTAGTTCTCCCCGGTGGGAAAAATTGAGCAAGGAAATGAGTGGTGAGATCATCCCATGTGGTGATGGATCCCGCGGGTAAACGCTCAAGCCATTTACTAGCTTGATATCGTAGAGAGAATTGGAATAGGCGTAATCGGGTTGTCTCTCTAGTTGCAACATCTAGGTCTATGGAATTTATGATTTTGAGGAAGTCCTTAAGATATTGGTTTGGATCTTCGGAACGAAGTCCATGGAATGCACATCCGCTTTGCACCAACCGGATGGTGTCGGATCGCAAGGGGGTCACATTGGCTCCGGTGAGCTCAATGGTGTTTCGGTAGCCTTGGTGGCTTGGTCGGGAATATTCTCCTAAGGTTCGGGGCCTAAGAGGTTCTAGTGGTGGGTTTTGTTGTGGTGGGATGACGGGTTCAAAGATGTTCCCGTTGTCCATGATGTCGGGTGGTGAAAAGTTACGAACAAAAACACAAAGAAATAAGATAGACTAAGGAAAACCTAAAAATAAAAATAAAATCTTACTAGAAAGGAATCTAGCAAGTAGACCTAATAAAAAGAGATTCTAACCTAGACAATAACTATTCCCCAGGCTGCGGCGCCAAAAACTTGATACGTGGGAATCGCACCAGGCTTTACCTCTCAAGGGATCTTGAGAAGCTTACAACCCCCACCAGACAGTGTACCTGATCGTTGTAGTATAGTATAGTGACAAGTACCGGGGGATTGATCGTTCAGATAGGAATAGTGTCGCTAGGATTAGAAAACCTAAATACTAGTTCTAAAGATGAGAGATGATTCTTTTTGTATTTTTATATTTTTTAGAAAGCAAGTAAAAATCTCGGGTTTGATGGATTAGGGCGGAATTAGTTGCTAGTCAACTAACCCAATACTAAAGATGCAATCAAAATAAAATAGTAGAAATAAAAATAAACTAAATTATACTAAAGTTGTGAGCAATAAGTGGAGAAAATGTGTTTACTTAGATTTCAGTACTCCCTAGACATCTTTTACATGTTAATTACTTGTTATAGTTGCATGGATGACGGATTGTATTCCTTAATACCATTCATGGGGTATCGCACATAACTCCCCAATTCTATGAGCTCTTATCTCCTCCTATACCATGCCCAACACAACCATAGGGATTATAAACAGTGGCTCATGCATTAAATACAACCAATAAAGACCTTAGTGCAATAGGTTCATGTTTCCTAAGACGTTCAAGCATGTTACCATTCGGAGATCTGTCAGTTTTCTTAAGCCTAACATATAAATTCATTCATCCAAAACAATTATAAACAAGTAATCAACACATAATTAACATCTAGGTTTCATTAGATCCAAGCAAACACAAGATAGATCTAGCCTAGCATGATGGAATTAAGACAAGAACAAAAGATAGACAACCAACACATAGACATATTGATTGAATTAAAAGAATACTTATCTTAATTACACATGAAAGGTATCAAGGGCTTGGAACCCTTGAAAAACCTGTAAAATTCGTACCAAAGTCGGACCTATAGTTTCTCCCAAAACTTCTCTCTAAAAACTCCTTTTTTTAATGTGAAAATTAGAAAACTATATATAGGAAAAGGGGTCTGACGGCGTCAAGACAAAGCTTGTGACGCCGTCACCTCACCGCCAAAACTCTTCTCGGACTGCCTTGATCTACTTCTGACGCCGTCATGTATTATGCATTTCCAGGCCGTCATGCATTTTACTCTTGACGCCCTTTCTTGTGACGCCGTCAAATCTGTACTGGGTCGTCATGGAAATTACTCTTGACGCCGTCAAAGTGTTGCTCTTGACGCCGTCACCTACTGTTCCCAGCAAAGAAAATTAAGACTTTGGCGTTTTCTTCACTTTTATGCTCCAAAAACGTCCGAATTGCTTCCTTTTCCAAATTTCACTCCCAAAGTACCTAAAATCACAAAAGGAACGATTTAGGGCAATATTTGATCAAATAAATTCAATTCCAGGCTTAAATGACCCCCTAAAAGTGGTTCATTTTTCGCCTCATCACACAACTCTTTATATAATGGTTTAGTATGATTTGCTTGTAAATTGTAACTCATGGGAGGCAAAGAGATTGAGGGTTTAAAATTTTTTGATTTTCTTATATTAATGACATTCCCATAACTTCAACACCACTTCAACTTCAATAGTCCCTCTTTATATTCTTACATTCAATTCACCCATCTTGAGTCTTGCATATGGTACCATCAATTCATGAAACATTTATTATGAGCACTTTGCATTTATAAGACTACTTAAGCTTTTAGTATATAAGATAAGATTTCTCTAGATATAAAAGGAAAAACTTATAACATAGTGGTTATTATTTATTGAATCCGTGATTGTTAATTTATTCAAGTTTTATTTATTTATTTATTATTATTATTTTTTTTTCATTCTTACATATCAGTAAAATATAACATGGTGTCTCTAAGTTTATGTTTCAAAAAGTATGTTAAGAGGAGAATTGCATCAAAGAAAGTTAAATATATGCAATTTTGCTTTACAAGTTTTTCATCTGTAACGTGTGATAGTATTTACAATTTTTTTAATAAATATATGAGTATAGAAGTTTTAATAAGTATATGAGGTGAGATCCTCGTAGATCAAGAAATCTCTAAATATTAAAGGTGCCAATCCTGACCCATGATTTCACTTTGATCCAATGGCCAACAACAAAACACATAATTATATAGCAAGGGCAAAATTGTCTATTATAAGATCAAAAACTATTTCTCCTGATTTCATTCTTACCAAATCTTCATTCTTACCAAATCACCAGTTACATACACACACAAACGCACACACGCAATAACCGTTGATCTTCATTCTTACCAAATCACGAGTTACACACACACAAACACACACATACAATAACCATCGTCAATCAGCCGTTGGTGTGCGATCCGTCATCCTCTGTTGATTTACACACACAATAACCATCATCGATCGATTGCCGATCCGCCGTTGTTCCACCGTCGATCTATTGTCCTCCGTTGATCCATGACCCGCTGTTGATTTTTATATGAAAAGATCAATGTACAAATCAAAATGGAGTACCTAGAGTACAATTAATAACTTTTTATAAAAAGTTGTTAGATTGGTGGGAAAATGAGGCAATAACAGTTAGATTGGTGGGAAAATGGACCTGGAAGCAAATGACACAAATAACAGTTGTGATATAAAACAGCTACAATACATATGAATTTGGAGGAGAAATGAAGCTCATTCTTTTTACAGTGAGAAAGATTGGTGGGAAAATGATTTCTTTGGCATATCGTTTCTTACAATCGATGGGATTTGCTTTGTTGTGGTGAGTAATTTCATAATAATATATGTGGTGATTGAACCGAGACTTCTCGGAGATCCAACATATTTGTCATGGAATAGAAATCAAGGTGGGCAATAAGCTTAGGCGTTAGTTGCATTTTGATTACTTGTTTGGTGTAAATGTTTTTGTTACACAAGATTAGTTAATGTTAGAGCCTTGTCAATGATTCATTTGTGTGAATGAAGATGAACATCATTGGAAAGATGAAAAGTTTTTGTGTCTGGATTGTAGGCTCAAGCCCCATATACTAGTCGACCGAAAAGTCTGAAATCCATGGTTATATGAAAAGCTTTGTCATGTGGCGTCAACTACAAAGGATCATAAAGTTTCGAAAAAATGAAAAATATCACAAAACTATTATACGACTACTATTCAAAAAGAAAAACTATAATACTAACAAAGACATCCTTGTCTTGGCTTTGAAAAGTGTATAGACTTTGTAAAAGATGAATATTTTGATCAAGTATAAATCCCAAGCAAATCACATGTGATTCGTTTATAAATCATACGTGATTTATGTGTAAATCACATGTGATTCACCATTAAAAAATAAGAGGTAAAATCACATGTGATTTGCATATCAACCTACGTAAAAATACAACAAACAAAGCAACAAAGGCTTATGATTTGAGCTTGACTTTTTTCATTTATGATTTTTTTGAAAACAAAAGCACTAAAGATCAAAACATTCATATCAATAAATAATCATCACTCGTACGTACATAAAGTACCTAAAACCTAATCATACAATTACATTCGGTGATAACGACTTCACAAAGTTGAATAACCTAACACATAAAATACCTAAAACCTAATCATATTCCCCTTGAATTTCTTTGAGACCTTCTTACGCTCAAGCCCTGTATACTAGTCGACCAAACTCTGAAAGATCATAAAGATGGAAAAAATGAAAAAAATCACAAAACTATGATGTTCAAACAAATTTGGTATTACGTTGAACAAAAATACAATTTTCGAAGTTACAATCTTAGAAACACATGTGATTCATCTCAAAATCACTTGTGATTTATCTTAGGATCATTTGTGATTCATGTCAAAATTACATGTGATTCATGTCAAAAGTACATATGATTTTCAGGTTAAAATCACATGTGATTCATGTCTGATTCACATGTGATTTATGTCCAAATCACATGTGATTTTCATCTTCTTTTGTTCCCTCATTACTTTTTTTTTGAAATACATCTATTTTTTTTGGTTCTTTGCTGTTATAATTCTGATGGCCCTATTCTTTTTGATGTTAGTTAAGAATAAAGAAAACACAAAATTTAAATTGAACAACAAAAGAGTGCATTCATTCAGAATCCGAACATCTCAAAGTACACATGTGTTCACTTTCATGTGATCCAAAACAAGCTAAATACATAAAATTAACTACAAGAAGTCTAGTTAAAAAAAAGTTACTAAACTAAATGTTAATAATAATTTTTTTATTTATTAAATCATATGTGATTTTTTTCTTAATTCGTGTGTAAATCACATGTGATTCTCGTGTAAATCACATGTGATTCTGTTTTAATCTAGAAAGTGAAACTGTTACTGTTGTGATTTTGTTTTTGTTGTGTTTTGTTATGGAAAAATGTAAATCACGTGTAACTTACTCTTTGTTGTAGAAGCTTTTATACCGAAATTGGAAAACGACAAGACGAGGAAAGCCAAACAGAAACAGTGGTTGACTATAAGGTATGTTACTTGAAAGTATGAACCATTAATTTGGTGTGAGATCCTTTTATCAGAATCACATGTGATTTTATATAAATCACATGTGATTCTGGTATGAATCACATGTGTTCCTTGTACATGATAATGTGTAAAATCTAATTATGTATTTCTTGTGTTGTAAAAAGGTACTGTGTACTGTAGAAGATGGGTTGGTGGTATGTTCAATATTGTTTTCTATCGAGTAAAGATGAAGTATAGTTAGATGCTTTTATAGAAAAGTTGAAATCAATTACTGAAGAAGTGGAGGTTGATGTGCTAAATCCCCCCCTTACAAAAAACAGGAGAAAACCTAAACGAGTTGATGATTGAACACTTAAGAATTTGTAAATCTCGTTTACTTTAATATATTGAATTCTTTAGAGTTTTTGTAAAGTTTCTGTTAGTACATTGAATATATGGTATATTGTAAAAACATAGTCCTATCATGTTTGTTAAGTAGTATATATAAATCACTGTTCAAAAACACTTGAGACTAGTTAGGAAAATTACATGTGATTCTGAATAAATCACTTGTGATTATACTTAATTTCATAAAATTGCTTAATCAAAAGTCTAATCATTTAATATTTTCAAATGAGACAACATTCAACCGAACCTAAAATATATAGCATGGCAGCTTACACGTGAATTTAATAAGTCAAGGTTCTTGATCATATGATATAAGGTGAATCACATGTGATTTCCACACGAATCACATGTGATTTTCCATGAATAAAAAAAAAGAATTACGTGTGATTTTCATAAAAATTCTTTTACTGCAATCACATGTTATTTGTACAAAAATCCCATGTGATTCTTTGGTGAATCACGTGTGATTCTTTCGTGAATCACGTGTGATTCTCACATAAAAATTTAAAGTATACACTTTTTATTAGTTGTGAGATTCTTTTACGGCAATCACATGTGATTTATACAAAATCACATGTGATTCTCTAGTGGATCACGCGTGATTCTCTCATCAACATAATATTTATAATTCTAAAATAATAATAACAATAATAAATTATTTATCATCTTTATTCATCTATTCAAAACAACTTTTTTTTAAAGCCAACAAGACTTTATTACCACTACGAGCAAACTATTACAACATGACGGCATCCCAACTCCTCAATCAAGAAGATTAATGGAGAAGAGACCCGAACAAAAAAACAAAGACCCCCAAAATTTGGGTATTACAAACTAAAAAACAACACAAAATGCAAGGGCCAAACACAAACCATAAGTAAATCACACACGTGATTTCTGTGTAAATCACATGTGATTTATCTTAAAAAATAATTTGAGGTACCTAACCCTTGATACTTCGCCATTAGGATTTGGTTGGAATTATGGGCGTGTATTTCAGGAGCTTAGAGTATTCAGTTAGAAGACGGAGCATGTAGTCGTATACTCGGTCCATTTTTAAATCATCTTGAATGAAATTACTTGCTGGTTTTCCTATTGCTTTTTCCTGTCATGAAAAGCTTATCAGTGTCATTGTGTTAACGGGTCTAAAACTACCAGTAAAATTAACAAGCAAAGGTGGAAAATGGGCGGCTTAAGAAACAAGTCAAAAAGGGTTCTGGTACAAATGGGTAATTTCTAGTGCAGGTTAGACAGGGTTGATCCGCACTTTTTTGTCCACTACTCCGTATCTAGAAAAGCTATATACAATCAATTTATTAACAAATGATTACAGAAACTATTATGCCACACACTATCGAATTTGACTGAATAATTCGGTTTGGCAGGTGGAAAACAATTGAATAACACTTTAGGTGACTTATAATGAATTCATAACTTTAAGTTTTTAACCATTCAACCCGTTTATTTATAAAATTTGGCCCAAACCGACTCTTTTAAAGTAAATGGGATATACCTTTTGTTTGTGGCCGTTGCCCCAATCAACTACAAAATTGACGGATCTGCACTTGTCGTCTTCCTTAATTGGCTAGTAGTGGTGGGATGGATCCCTATAATACCAGCAGAACATGATCTTATTTCCATAATACCATCTGTAAACATCAACATACTTGCTGACACATGAATCCCTATAAATATCAGCATCGATCTAGCACCACACTTTTAATAACATCAAACCCATCAAACTTTATCCCATTAATAAGGCAGTCTAGACTCCTACAACAGAAAAATGACCCAATTCCAAACCCTAATGATTCGATTAACACTTTTAGGTTATTGTTATGATGAGATTGAACATAGACGAGTGATTAGTAGGGGCTTCCGAACAAATCCCCTCAATCAATTCTTAAAAATACTCACTAAAACTCAAATCCCCAATTTCTTGATAAAAAACTTAAAAATCAATTAAGTGATTTAAATCTAACCATCGGGGTTTGCTCTTGTCGTCGCCGGATCAGTTATCACCGGATCAGTTACCGCCGAATCTATTGCCACTGGGTCAGTTGGTGGTAGTGGTTGATTTACAGGAAGTGAAATGAAAGGAAGTATTTTCGTTGCAGCTATTTTGTTACTGTATTTGTTATTATTGAGTGGATGGATGATATTACAAAAGTACCCTTCAATAATTAATTATATTAAAATAAGATTAATCTAGACCTTTAGATTTAAAATAGATGAATGGCTGAGATCTTTTGATTTGATCTTTAGATAATTTTTGTTCTGCATTTAACTTTTGTCATAAGTATATACTTATCTTTTATCATTTTATAGAATGCGCAACGTGTGAAATAGTGACCAATATTTCGTCACTAGTGTTTAATGACGAAATTTTTTGTCACTATTCATGTAATTTAGTGACTAAATAGTGACCACTTATAAGGTTCATTACTGACCTTCTACCGATGACAAAAAATTATATCGTCACTATTTTCATTTAAATAGTGACCAAAAAAAAATCTCGGCACTAAAGCTACTTTTTCTTGTAGTGATATTCAAATGATAAGAGGCAACTTAAGATTTACACCAAATAGCCTTCCATTTACAAAATAATTTTTGCTAACCACATCGGTTAGTTATCCTCGTATTTGGAACCCATTTGTTAGCATTTATCTTTAGCGCTAGATACCCCTAGTTACACCCTCCGAGCCATCCTTTTCATTTTTTTTACATCCAGAAAAATACAAAAATATTTTACTCTTTTAACCTTATCCTTACCCCTTGTCAAAGTCTAAACGGTGGTTGCTAGTTGCTTGGTGTGATGGATTGTTTTTGATGATTATTAGTTAGCCACAATTTGTCATTTGTGTGTGCCATTCCAACAAAGATGAAGATTGATCACCTTTAGTTTTGTATTTTTGTGGTGATGCTTATGCGAAGTGTGCGGGAGATGTGAGATTTGAAAAAAAAAGAAAAGAATAAGTCATCGCAACTATAAGATGACAATTATAGTCAATCTGCTATGCTATGTATGGAGATGAAATAAGAAAGTTATGTAATATTTTGTTGGCCAATGTGCAAAGAATGAAGAATATTATTATGGCGAACCTGCTATGCTATGTTCATAAAGGAGGAGAATGATTGTAACTATAATCATTTTTGGGTTTGAGGTTTGTTCGGTAACTAGCAACAATGGGATTTAGACTTGATTTTTTTTTTCTTTTATAACCAATTAAATAAATATTTCCCATTCCTTATCCATACCTTTTTGGCTTTTTGAAAATATCAAGTGCATGAAAATTTTAGTGACCATCCGTATTTTTGGTAATGGAATGACGCGCCAGCGATCTAGAGAATGTTTTGGTGACCATCCGTTATGCGAATGACGCGCCAGCGATCCAAGGTATACGTACGAGTGATCTATTTGATTCTTGTATGAGATGTTTGAACATTAGCCGGTACAACCCATTAAGCCTCATGTTACAACCTAATAAAAGTCCTATTTGATGTTTTGTTTTGTTGTTTTGATACTTGTACAAGTTTATGGTAAGAAACGTGAATCATGACTGAGCAATGAGTGGTTTACCAATTAAATTACCTTTGAGTGATGAGTGAATTCAAATTATCTTTCGTGAGGTGCTTAGTTTGTTATCATGCTTTACACTTATTAATGCTCAATATAATTTTCGCATTAAAAATTGACAATTAACCTTAGGGATGATTGTTAGATTTTTGGAAACATAAATAAATTGTGCCATTGAAATTATTTTTCTTCTAGACTTGCTAGAGGGCGAGCAAAACTCAAGTGTGGGGGATTTGATAACACATAAATTATACATGTTTTTAGGTGTGTTTTATGCATTATATTTGGCCATATTTGTACGTATTTGTTACTTAAACATGGAAAAGTGTTTGTACAAGCAAATGTAGCCAAAAACAGGAAAAAGTGATGAAAAGATGAAGAAATGAAGTGAAGGTGCATAATTGGAGATTTTTGAGAAGGAAACGAGTGAAGAATCACACTAGGACTCAAGGATTTGATAGATTCAAGATTTTGACGTTCATATGTAAAGATAATATCAAGTTCTATGAATGGAATTAGCACCAAAGTGGAAGAGAATGCATGCGACGAAGAATAACAAAGAAAAAGACAAGAATTGCATGTAGGTTCAATCCAACCGATTGGTTGGAGCCCGCAACCAATTCGGTTGGAATTGACCTGAAGAACCAACCGATCGGTTGGATGAGAAACCGATCGGTTGGATGGTGACTGTTTTTACAAGAATGCATTTAATGGCGTTTTTACTCCTCATTATCAGGGATGGCTCATCATTTCTCACTAATAACTTCTTGGGGAACGTTTTTACTTGAGAATTAAGTAATTGGAGGCTATTTAAGCATATCTAGGCTTGCAACCAAAGTGTACCAAAACAATCCTAAGTAATAACTTACACCAAGTTATTACTATCTTAATATTTCTCACCCAAAAGGTTGCTACAGCAGTAAAAACGTCCAGGAAACATTGAGTTAAAGTCTCAATAGTTTGGTGGTGTATGTGGAGTTGTTTTTGTATTTGGTAGTCGATTGGAGGCGTGTGGTTGCTATAGTTCCACGGTTTTAGTTCTTGGAATTCTCAAGCTAGGTACACCTTATTACTTACAATGAATTCTTGTTACTTTAAATATAATGAATGTTTTGTTTACTACTTGTGTTTTAATATAATTGATATGGAGTGATTTGGTATATACTTGTGTAAATGATGTAGTTAGTCATGGAGTATTCTTTACTTTAAAAAGGTGATGCATGAAAATTCTTCTTAATTTATGAGTTTGTTGGGATAATATCTAATCTTGCTTAATTTGTTGATAAAAACATCTTTGGGGAATATTGGCCGAAAGGGTTTTCTAAATGTTTTTATTCCAAAAAGTTAGTGCACGAATTAGTATGTGATATGGTGTGCGACGAGCATCATGTTTACTCTTTAAACTGGATTTGAGAAAATTTCATCACGAAATTAGGCCAAAAGGATTCGTAGGATTTCATAAGTAAAGAATTGCTTTTAAACAACATTGTGTTAATGGAATTATTATTCTAGTTGTCCTAGGCCGAAAGGAAGTAACTAGATGATTGAATTCTAGTAATGGTTTAACATGATAAACACCATTGATTGTTAGTCATTCATATAAAAGTTGTGAATCATAACAAGTTTACACCAAGCTTAACATGAATACTCCAATTGATTGATTGTGGCATTTCACACAAGTATATGTTTTAGTTATATTGTTTCTTGAATATTTGAAGTTTCGATAATAAAGGATTGACAACCATTTTATACAAACTAGTTTTTTAATACTTTGATCTATAAATCCCTTGGGACGATCTCGACTTACACACCTTTACTAAAACGGACGAGTATACTTGCTCGTATGTGTTGAATAGTTAATCCGGTAATCGTGTTTATAAATTTTTAAAACTTGTACACATCGTGAGCACACATCACTTGGCATCCAAAAGATTTCTAGTATTCAATGGTAGGTTTCTTCCCAGTCAAAAGCACATAGGGTGTTTTATTATATGGTCTTGTAATCAACACCCTATTTAGCACATAACAAGCAGTGCCCACTGCTTCAGTCCAAAACATAGTGGGAAGTTTAGAGTCAGCAAGCATGGAGCTTGCAGCCTCTATCAGGGTCCTATTCTTCCTCTCTGTAACTCTATTCTGTTGTGGAGTCCTGGGATTGCTATAATCCCTTTTTATACCCTTTGACCCACAGAATTCAATGAGATTGGCATTTTTGAACTCTGTTCCATTGTTACAACTTATGCCTTTGATCTTCTTGTTAAGTTGGTTTTGAATGAGTGCCATAAATTCTTTAAGTGTCTGAAAGGTTTGGTCTTTAGTCCCCAAAAAGAATGTCCAACTAAACCTACTATAAGCATCAGTGATCACCAGATAGAAGTACTTATGGTCAATACTCCTGATGGAAGTTAGGCCAAAAAGATCCATATTAAGCAACTGCAAAGGTTTTGAGATGGTGCTCACAACAGTAATAGCTTTATAAGAAGCCTTGTGTTGCTTTCCTTTGTTACATACAACACAGTTATGTTCATTAGTGAATATCTTAGAAGGAAGTCCATGAACCAGTCCATCTTTAGCAAGCTTGTTGATAACCTTGAAGTTTACATGAGCCAACCTTCTGTGCCATTTTATAGATTCATCGAAGGATGCTTTAGCCACCAAGCATGCTAGATCACCTTCTGGCTGGACGTCATTCAATTTGAAGGTGTAAAGATTATGATTTCTTGGAACCCTTAGCAATACATGACTCTCATCAGGTATTTTGAAGTCTTGTGAAAGAATGAGATAGTCCTCTTCAGCGAATAGCACAGGAATCTTTTTGTCACATATTTGTGAAACAGAGAAAAAATTAAAACCTTGTAGCTCCTTCACATAATAGACATTTTCAAAATCCACCTTTGGAGTTCTGATGGTTCCATTACCAGTGATCCTTCCTTCCCAACTTCCAAATGTCACTTTGCCTCCATTAAAAGGCACAAAATCATGTAGCTTCTCTTGATTCCCAGACATGCTTCTTGAACAACCACTATCTAGAATACCTAAGTCTTTATTTAAAAGAGGATGTCCCTACAACAACAAAATATACAACAACATGAGTACCATAGAGAGACTCAAGTCACGAAACACTTGAGCCTGCCTTGTGGATCATTAGAATGAAGCCATGTAGATGATTTAGATCCACCATTGTTCCTGGAACCCCTGTGTAAATATGGTCTATTAAATTTCCAAGAACAATCTGCTGAGGACTTTACAGCAGAACCCCAATATACCCTTCCCAAAAACATTGGGTCATAACATCCAGGCCAATAACCATTTTGAAAGTAATTATGATGATATCCAGAAAATGGTCTAGCAACATATCTATTCCTATTAGCAGCAAAATATCTACCAGCAGAAACAGACCCACCAGTAGGAACAGACCTATCAGTAGAAACTGAGTTGGTTCTACTGGTGGTATGGTTTGCCTCTGGAACACATGAGGGTTTGGAATGAACATTGGTCTACTTTGGTCTAGGTCTATTATGAGCAACAGAAACACCCATCCTTTTTTCATGAAAATCACAATCCTTAATCAAATGCAATTTACTACCACAAACAAAACACTTCTTCTTTCTAGAAGATTTATTGAATCCAAAAGATGTCTTATCAACCATAAAATAATACAAACAAAAACCAGATATAGAATTGTTTTGTAATGACTAAAAGGAATTGTTTTTAACAGAAGTAAATAACAAGTCTTCAGGAGAAGCTGTATTTGAAATAACTTCATCAGCAACAACTCTAGAGTCAGCAGACTTGTAAGAGGACTTGACATAATGCTTTGATGAGGACTTGGGTAAATCTGACTTGGTCTTGGAATCACAACTGGCATAATTAGAGGTAGAGGTCTCTGAGGTCATGTCCCTGAAAAAACAAGAGACACATTCATTAGAATCATTACTAGAGACACTACTAGGGTCAAGGGAGTCATTGGTCCTAGTGCCAGTTTGCATCTGTGATTCTGCTAACTCCAAATGGTGGGATGTGGGCTTAGAGGTTCCTATGGTAGTGGAAGAGTCAGAGTTATTAGTTCTACAAATAGAGTTTGGCAAGTCATCAGACTTTGCCATACAAATGGTGTGAACCATCAAAGTCTGAGGTAGTGGTGGTGGGCATAAATACTCCTCTAATTGGTCATGGAACTGCATGCATCTCACCTTCTTTGAAGAATTTTACAGGTTCAGGGTTATTCTTACTTTTCTTATCTAACTTATTGTGTACCTCTGCACCTACATATTTCTGAAAACCTAAATGTATCGCAGATGTTACAGATTGACTACTATAGAATAAACTAGCTAACTTATCACCTGAAATTAGCCATTCTTTATGCCTAGCCACTTCCTTATCAAACTTGTCTTGCAAAACTTGTTTCTCTGATTCAATTTTAGCCTTTTCTTTTTTAGAAAATTTTAACTCATTGCTAGTCATCTCTAAATCTCTTTTTAATGCTCTTATATTCTCCTCATAAGCCAATTGATTTTGTTGAAACCAAACTTTCTGTTTTCCTAATGTTTTAGCAGCTTCCTTATAAGATTGAGCTTCAATAAAACTGGTTTTATATTTTTGTTCCATATCATCATAAGCTTCTTTAAGAGCATTATATTTAATATCGCACCAAAAAATACAATCAGATACCTGAAGAGATATTCCCATGAAGGCAAATTCAACATCACAACTAGCCAAGCATGAGATTTACTGAGAAGAACTGCTTGCAGCATCATCAGTTTCATGCTCATTCCAGTCAATGCAAGCATCCACAGCAGTCACCAAAGCCTTTGAATCTCCAGCCTCCACCTCCTTCTTCTTGTAAGCTGAATATCTTGTATTGTCTTCAACCTTCTTAGTCTTGCACTCTCTAGCAAAATGTCCAATCTCTCCACATGAATAGCACTTCACTTTTCTCCTGTTAAAATGAGTTGCATCTCTTCCATTAACATTGAGCTTTCTTCCAGCCTTTTGTTCAAACCTCCTGACTTTGAGAGACAACATTGCCATTTTCCACTTTAAGTCCAACTCTTCCATTGCTAGCTTCTCTATCTGTTCAAATTCAGCAACAAACGAATGAAATACATCTTCCATCACATTACTAGTCTGTGGATAACTCTTTAGACCAGTAGTTGTGAAAGACAATGTTGTAGTGGAAGGACTTGGACTTGGAGAATGTGTCACTCTGTTAGAATTAGTGCTTATAAAAGCAGAGTGTGATGGAGGTGTTGCATAAGAGGAGTGTCCCTTGATATCAAGCTCCAGGGCTCTGAGCTTGTTGTACATGTCATCAAACAAGAGATAATCCAAGCCACCTTTAGTTTTCAATGAGATGCTAACCTGAGAAAATGGAAGAGGTAAAGCCCTTAGAAACTTGGAATTGACCTCCTCATTATCAGGCCTGGCTTGAAGCTGATTCAGCTGACTTAGAATCTTCTAGAACCTATCATAACCCTTGTGAATGCCCTCGTCTTTTGTAATTCTGAACTCCTGAAATTCTTGCTTCAGCATAGATTTTCTCATCCTTTTAGATTCCTCATTGCCCCCGAATCTTGTTTTTATGGCCATCCAGATGTCTCTAGGATCACTAAGAGAATGAAAATCTCCTATGTGGTCATCAGGGATTGCTTGGAGCAAGATAGTTCTTGCTTTGTTCTCCCTTTGTACAGCAAGGATTTCTTCAGCAGATGATTTAAGAAAGATAGTAAAAAGGCCATTAGGATCTTTTCCAGTCTTTTTAGGACTACTTTCATTCACTATCATATTCCATAGGTTGAAGTCAACACTGGCAATCCAGTTCTGCATCTTCATGTCCCAAATCTCATACTCATCTTTCTTGAGATAGGGAAACTTGACGTTGCTGTTCGAGAAAGCAACCTGTTGAAGCTGTTGAGTGAGAGTGTTGGCATTGGTTAAAGTGACATCAGAAGTATCTGCATCTCCCATTGGTACTGAATGAAAAGGAGTTTTAGTGTAAGTTTGATTACAAAGATTATCTAAAGGCTCTTGATACCACTTGTAGGATCTACACTTGATAGATCTTGAGCCAATGGATCGATAGCCTACTAATGTAATCACTAGCAAGACTATATAGACAATCTCTGTGAGCTTATATCTATTGCGGAATATAAACACAAACGATATACTAAATACTTTGATCCTCTATGGATCGATATTATTCACTAATAATTGTTTTTGACACGTACATAATACAATATCCTTGGGTTCCTTTTATACCAGTAGAAACCCTAATCTCTGTTACAAGAAACGTATATTCATAATAATCTAGAAGATATTCTACATATCTTATCTGTAAATAACTAACTCTTATCTACGGATTAACTATATCCGCAGAATGTCTATCGTCAGCAGGAACCAGATATCAGCAGAAACTACTATAAGCATCCACAGGAACTTGTCAGCAGTATCTATATGCTGATTTCAATAATTCCTTACAAATTATAAAATAGCTGTGAATGAGGCTTTTAGAGAAGAGTTAGAAAAGATTAAAAAGGCCAATGAAAACATACAGATAACTTGTAATACACTAGATCATCAATCTAAGTGCATTGACAAATTTGGGAGGCACAGGTTGTTAATAAAGTCAAATTAGGTGTAGAATACAAGTCTGTTCCACCACCCCTAAGAGGTGTTCCATCACCTCCTGGTATTGACTTAGCACATACAGGGTTAGAAGAGTTTCAGGAACCAACCATGACCTATGGCCCTAAATTTGTCAATGAAGATACTAATGAAAAGGTTAAGGTTGAGGCTGATGCATTTGAAAGTGCTAGTGATTCATCTCTTAAGGATGAATGTGTGAAAGTTGAGACTAAAACTAGTGTTCATGAGGTAGTTAAAGTATAAGTTAAAGAATGTATTCCAGAAGTTGTTAAGGTTGAAAAAGAAAAGCCTATGAAACAAGATAAACATACTAGGCCCACAACTAAATATGCTGAGATGTATAGAAGTAGGTCATCAACTCCTAGGGGCAACAAGAGGAGTTGGAATCATGTAAAATCTCGAGAATTTGGTAGTGACTTTGAGTTTAACAACAAACCATGTCGCATTTGTGGTAGTTTTGATCACCTTCATGCTTACTGTAACTATCACAAGGGAAGAAAGGAAGTTTTTGGGAATACTAGGGTGAATGAAAACATTGTTCAGAAAACAACTCACCCAAATCCACTAAGTAAAATGATTCCCAGGGCTGTTCTACTAAAATTTGGCATCAAATCTCTTACGACTGCCAGGAAAGTGAACAAAGTTTACCCAAAGTCACCTGTTAAAAGTGCAAAACCCATTACAACTTTTGTTAAATCTGCACAAACAGGGAATAAGACCTTTTATGAAAAGAAGGTTTACTAGAACCATAAGTGGACACCAAAAACAAAAATTTCAATGACAGCAGTTGCCACTGCTAAGCCGGCAGTTGCCACCGCTAAATCAGCAGTTACCACTGCTAGACCAAAAGTTTCCACTAGTGGTTCTGTAAACAAACATCGGGCAAATTTGGGAAATGCTGTGAAGGCCTTAGCATGTTGGGAATGGAAACCTAAAGGATTTAACACCTCAGTCAGTCCCAATGGTGTATCAATGACCTTTGACAGATATAACTATATTGATACACAAGGCAGATCCAAGTCATTTGTGGCTTGGGTCCCCAAAAGGAACTAATTCCTTTATTTTATGTGCAGGGACATTCAAAGCCTAAAGAAGATCAAGGATATTCAGATAGTGGATGTTCTAGGCACATGACTGGCAACAAGTCCTATCTCACAGACTTCAAACCTTTTGATGGGAAATTTGTCAGCTTTGGAGGAGGAATTGGTGGCAAATTTTCTGGAAAAGGAACAATCAAGGCTGGAAACTTGGATTTTGAGAATGTGTATTATGTGAAAGAACTCAAATATAACTTATTCAGTGTGTCACATATGTGTGAAAAGAAGCACAGAGTTCTTTTCTCAGAAGATGAATGATATGTCCTTTCCAAGGATTATAAGTTACCTGATGAAAGTGAGGTTTTACTTAAAATCCTTAGAAAAGGCAATCTTTACAGCATTGATATGCAGAAGATTGTGGCTAATGATACTGATACTTGCTTAATTGCAAAAGCCACTTTGGATAAATCAATGCTATGGCACAGAAGACTTGGTTATGTTAACTTTAAGACCATCAACAAGATTGTGAAAGATGGCTTAGTAAGAGGGTTACCAGAGAAGAGATTTCAGAATGACCAAACTTGTGTTGCATGTCTCAAAGGCAAGCAACATAGAGCATCTTGCAAGAACAAGGCCTATAACTCTATTCCTCATCCTCTCTATATGCTGCATATGGACTTATTTGGTCCTACATTTGTTAGCAGCATAAATTTGAAGAAACATTGTCTTGTTGTAACTGATGACTTCAGCAGATTTACATAGGTTTTCTTTCTAAGAACCAAGGATGAAACTACTGGCATCCTTAAAACTTTTATTACTAACGTTGAAAACCAAGTTGATAAGAAGATAAAGGTTATTAGGTGTGACAATGGGATAGTGTTCAAGAACATTGTTATGGATGACTTTTGCAGAGAGAAGGTTATTAAGAAAGAATTCAGTGTTGCAAGAACCCCTCAGAAAAATGGTGTAGCTGAAAGAAGAAACAGAACACTGATTGAAGCTGCTAGAACCATGTTAGCTGATTCTAAGCTACCAGTGACATATTGGGCTGAAGCAATTAACCCTGCTTTTTATATTCAGAACAGGGTTTTGGTGGTGAAGACTATGAACAAGACACCTTATGAGTTATTCAGAGGAAGACCCCCTATCTTGGATTTCATGAAACCATTTGGATGTCATGTCACAATTCTCAATACCATTGATCATCTAGATAAATTTGAAGAAAAGTCAGATGAAGGCTTCTTTGTTGGATACTCCATGGCTAGTAAAGCATTCAGAGTGTACAATTTAAGAACAAAGAAGATTGAAGAGAATCTGCATGTTGAGTTCCTTGAAAATAAAGCTAACACTGCAGGTGCAGGTCCTGATTGGTTATTTGATCTTGATACACTCTCAAACCCAATGAACTATGTACCTGCTGCTTAAGGTACTAGGGTTAACAACTTTGGAGGTTCATAAGAATTTCTTGATGTAGATACTCAAGATTCTGAGGATGATAAAGATCAAATCATTATGCCAATATGCGACTTTATAGAAAATGATGATATTGCAAACAAAGAAGATCCACAACCTTCAACAGTTATTGGAAACAAAGGTGATGCAGAAGTTTTGAACTTGGAAGCTCAGAACAAGAACATTCCTGAAAGCATTTGTAATCCACTTCCCACTGCTACACCAAAAGTTTCCACTGACAGTCCAAATGTGGAAAATTCTACTTCTGTTGCTTAGGAAACAATCATATCTGATGTGGAAATCACAACTATGCCTCCTGCATATGATGTTTCACATGATCCTTAAGCTTCAATTCACAAAATACATCCACTTGACAATGTGATTGGTGAATTACAATCAGGAGTGAAGACCAGAAAACAAACAAAGATGACCAATGATCATGGATTCATTAGTGAAGTTTATGAGTCCAAGAAGCATGCAAAGAAGAATGAGTGCTTTTTTTCTATTTTCTATCATAAATGGAACCTAAGAGTGTGCAAAAAGCACTGAGCAATCAAGCTGGGTGGAGGCTATGCAAGAGGAATTGCTCCAATTCAAGCTTTAAAAGGTTTTGGTTCTTTGTGATCTACCTGATGGTATGAAGGTTATTGGTACTAAATAGGTCTTCAGAAACAAGAAGGATGAAAGAGGCATTGTTATCAGGAATAAAGCTAGATTAGTTGCTCAAGGATACACTCAAGAAGAGGGCATTGACTATAAAGAAGTTTTTGCCCCTGTTGCAAGAATTGAGGCTATTAGATTGTTCCTGGCATATGCATCTTTTATGGGCTTTACTGTATATCAAATGGATGTCAAGAGTGCTTTTCTTTTTGGAAAGATTGATGAGGAGGTCTATGTTTCAAAACCTCCAGGCTTTGAAGATCCTGAACATCCTAATAAAGTTTATAAAGTGGTCAAGGCTCTTTATGGCATACATCAAGCTTCAAGAAAATGGTATGAAACCCTTGCTGCTTATCTATTGAATAATGGGTTTCATAGAGGGAAGATTGATCAGACTTTGTTCATCAAGAAAGACAAAAATGATATCCTGTTGGTTCAAGTTTATGTTGATGATATTGTTTTTGGATCCACAAAGCCAGAGATGTGCAAAGAATTTGAGAAGCTGATGAAGAATGAGTTTCAAATGAGTTCTATTGGGGAACTCAATTTCTTTTTGGGACTTCAAGTACAACAAAGACAAGATGGAATCTTTATCAGTCAAGATAAATATATGGCTGAAATTATCAAAAAGTTTCATTTTACTGATGCCAAGCCCTCAAGCACTCCTGCTGATAAGACTACACATCTTCTCTTAAAGGATGATAGTGGTGAAGAAGTGGATGTTCACACTTATAGATCAATGATTGGTTCCTTGATGTATCTTACATCATCTAGACTAGATATTATGTTTGCTATGTGTGCTTGTGCAAAGTATCAAGTCACTCCAAAGACATCACACTTGACTGCAGTGGAGAAGATTTTCAGATACTCGAAGTCATATCCTAATCTAGGATTTTGGTATCCAAGAGAATCTCCTATGGAATTGGTTACCTACTTAGATAGTGACTATGCTGGTGCAAGTTTAGATAGAAGGTCAACCACAGGAGGATGTCAATTCCTTGGATGTAGATTGGTGTCATGAAAGTGCAAGAAACAGACTATGGTGGCTACTTCAACCACTGAAGCAGAGTATGTAGCTGCTGCAAGCTATTGTGCTCAGGTCCTATGGCTTCAAAATCAACTTTTGGACTATGGGTACAATTTCATGAACACCATCATTTTTATTGACAATAGCAGTACCATGTGCATAATTAAAAATTCTGTTCAACACATTAAAACTAAACATGTTGAAATTAGACATCATTTTATAAGAGATTGTTATGAGAAAAAGCTTATCCAAGTTGTCAAAATTCATACTAATGACACCTATGCTGATTTATTAACAAAAGGACTTGATGTGGGTAGGTTTTAGTACTTAGTAACAGGTATTGGAATGCTTAACCCATCAATTTTTGATGTATAATACTTTTAGTATTGAGGGGAGGCTTTTGGTACTTAAATTGTCATATATGTTTGTAACAACTCGCATTTTCGGATTACTATTCACTTTTTACTATTCACTTTCACTATTCACTCCCGAAATTTTTATTTCATATTCTCGTAAGTTAAACTATTTTAATGATAATCCGAGAATTTGACACTCGTCGGATCATTTCTGCAAATATCGCGAAACCGTGTCCGAGATTTACTTTTAGGTTTAAACGTCATTCCAGCATCCCGATATGTCCATAAAACACTATAAACAATAGAAATATGATTTTCTCTCATTTTATGACAATTCCAAAAGTTTTGGAATTTTACGTTTTTCAGTTCTGCGTTTTACGCGAATTACGCGTTTTAGACCCGCGTTTCCAGTTTTAGCAGCGTTTAAGCAACCCGATAGAACTTATCACTCATTAAATATGCTAAGATAGGTTATATTAATAAGTTCTAACATATTTATTAGTTTCATATTTTTAGGATACCCGATTTTAAGTTTCATGACTTAACGACTTACCGTTGGCGATTACCGGGACCAAAACTCACTCCGTAAGCTAGATAATACCAAGTTTATGCATCTAGTCACCCTATCCACCATATGGCCAACTTAGGGGGGGGGGGGAGTCATCCCTTGTGTGTCATGATCTCATGCCTTAGGCCTTAGGATCCATACATGTGTAAAATTTGCTAAGAAAGCTTCTTAAATATCCTAAAAACTAACCACCTCAATGAACCTTCCTAGGCACCTTCCTTGCGCCTCCTCTTCATGCTATAAATACAAGGGTCATCTCTTCCTTTCTTCATAATCCAAACGCCACACCCTTTAATCCTAGCACCATGATCCTTTGATCTTCAATATACAAGTTACACTACAAAGTTCAAGGTCTTAGTATTCTCTACCTAATTCTTAAGTTTGTTCGGTGATTCCATGGTTGAATTAGGAGCAACACAAGATTACTAGGGATGAAGTGAAATGGTTTTCACAAGGGTTAGATCAAGGCTAGCAAGGGTTACAAGAGTTATGGTGAAGGGTTTGCAAGCATAGGTTTAGTGTCCTAGTTCCATACTTGACTTCCTTTCTTAAGTGAAAGCCAAAAGTTGTAAGAAACCCTTATACACTTTCTTTCTCAATATCATTTTCATGTTTATTATGTTTCTTTCATGCTATATATGGTCTTTGTATTGTGTTCATGATGTATAAAAACTAGTAAAACAAGTTATGGTATATATATGTTAACTTATGTTATTTAAACAAGTAAACTATTGACTTTTTGGAGAACCACGACCAAAATAGTACAACTATGATATTTGACACTTAATTACTGTTATAAAGGACTTCAAAAGGAAAACATAGCAATTTGAGTCACCCAAAGCGAGTACACGAGTCAAAAGATACGGCCATAAGAAGTTAGCGAAACCAAAACGCCGAAACTGCCTATACCCTACTGTTTTGCATTCTGCCATTTTGAAAGTCACCCTTCTGGTCCGATTCATCAAAAAGTTAAAACACGAAAGTTTTCCGGAACGACGTTTTCGTTTAGGAACAACGAAGCTCGAGCCCTGAAAACGCTTTCTGAGTGATAATTTTCTTCAAATTCTTAACAGCCCATTTTTAGACCAAAGTTACTATATAATGATTATAATTAGATGAGACCAAGAGGTCTAATGACCTAAAGCCAAGACCACAACCATGGCTAAAGCCAAGGTTGAGTCTCAAGACCATGGTAACAATGGCCAAGGTCACAGCAAAGCCACGGCTAAAGACCATATAACTATTAAAGATCAAAAACTTAAATATATATGTTATCAAATACTACAATAGTAGGGAGCCTCATGTGAGGAGTTCATTAAGTAAGCCGTCGAGATGTGTTGTGGATTTACGAATTAAAGTGTCCTGGCTCCTCGAACGTTTACTCCATGACTTCTGAATTATGTCGGCCCGAACGGTAGTAAGAGATATACAACCTATACATGTTTCATAAACGACTTATATTCAATGACTTACATTATATACTAAGTACTACATCATGAACTTTATGCAAGACATATATTGGCAATTCTTCGTATTCTTAGACGTTACTCCAAGCCTAAGTCACAACGTTCTATTATAGGCTGCTCTTAGAGACTTTCGCGATTCGACTACCACTTTCATTTCTCATTACATAGACTTAAGGTGAGTCATAGCCCCTACTCTTTTCATACTTGTTTTAACTCTTTGGGGGGGATACATGCTCAACTACTTGCTTACTTGTACAAATACTCAAAACATTTATACTTGATTGTGTTATACTTGATTGGCATTATACTTGAATGTGTTATACATGATAATTATACTTGATTGCGTTATACATACTTGTTACACTGTACTTGCTTAATTTAAATACAAGATTTGTATTTACGTACATACACAATACTCTATGCTGTCAAAGGAGAGGTATTAATAGTACTAGTATGGGCCTACACCACCCACCCAAGTCCAAGATTCGAGACGTTGGGTGACATGTACTATTTGGGATGGTGGTTCCCCGCCTATGGGTCCAAAATGACGTGACCATGGGTGAATATAATCCTGAGAAACTATATATTAGCAGTGGGTTGTGAACGCACAGGTTACAAGTCTCTTACGGCGGGACTTGCAACTGAGTGGATTCACAATGCCTTTGCTATGTGAACATTCTTTTGAGGCTTTTCAACTGTTTTAAGACAAACTCTATGAACTCACCAACCATTGTGTTGACACTTTAGCATGTTTATCTCAGGTTAGTAAGGCGATAGCTAGTGCGTGGAACTTAGAGTCAAGCTACATATTCTGAAGACTTACGCTTTTATCATTTACCATTCAACATTTTGTATACATTTATGTATCATACTTTGGAATCTCATGTTTGTAACTTTGAATTCATTAATCGAATGGTAACTTTTCAAAACATCTCATTTAGAGTTCGTTTTCTATAACTTGTACTTTGTATTATGAAGTAGCACCCTCAGTGACACAGTCTTCCGCTGCGGTATTTTGGGTGTGTTACAGATTGGTATCAGAGACTTGGTTATAGAGAACTAGGTTGCATTTAGTGCCTAGACTATAACTGCTATATACGTTAAGACTCTCCTCTTTATTTGCCTTACACACACTACATACACATATGCTTTTTGGTTAGAGGTTTGCTTAGTTCCACGCTGTTAGATGATGTGACTTTAGTATTATAAGGAACCCCAGAGATTAGCCGAGTCATTAAAAACATGGAGCTCAGTAATAACTAATTATTTAACTGGATCTTGTGACAGTTCTTGTTTGACGAGACACAAGATTTGAGTTAAATAATATTATTGCTTAGCTTTAGGGATTTGATGATTTGATTATCTTACTATCGGCCTCAGAAGGCGGACTTTATGTCGGAAATTCTTAAGTAGGATGATTTATAATCTCCTTATTTAAATTGATTCGAACGCCTCTTCATTTAAATAAAGAAATTGTAAATCACCGAACCATAAGTTTATGATACCTTACTTACATAAATTTGGACGCTTCTTTATGTAAGTAATGTCTTATAAATAAGTGGGCTTAATTGTAGCCGATACAACTCCTTAACCAGAACCTTAGACGAATCAGAGTAAACACCACTATATTAGAGATCCCGAATTCTCTTAGACACACCGTAAGTAATTAACATCAACTGAACTTCGGGACGAAGTTCTCCTTAAGGGGTAGAGACTGTAACAACTCGCATTTTCGGATTACTATTCATTTTTACTATTCACTTTCACTATTCACTCCCGAAATTTTTATTTCATATTCTCGTAAGTTAAACTATTTTAATGATAATCCGAGAATTTGACACTCGTCGGATCATTTCTGCAAATATCGCGAAACCGTGTCCGAGATTTACTTTTAGGTTTAAACGTCATTCCAGCATCCCGATATGTCCATAAAACACTATAAACAATAGAAATATGATTTTCTCTCATTTTATGACAATTCCAAAAGTTTTGGAATTTTACGTTTTTCAGTTCAGCGTTTTACGCGAATTACGCGTTTTAGACCCGCGTTTCCAGTTTTAGCAGCGTCTAAGCAACTCGATAGAACTTATCACTCATTAAATATGCTAAGATAGGTTATATTAATAAGTTCTAACATATTTATTAATTTCATATTTTTAGGATACCCGATTTTAAGTTTCATGACTTAACGACTTACCGTTAGCGATTACCGGGACCAAAACTCACTCCGTAAGCTAGACAATACCAAGTTTATGCATCTAGTCACCCTATCCACCATATGGCCGACTTAGGGGGGGGGGGGGGAGTCATCCCTTGTGTGTCATGATCTCATGCCTTAGGCCTTAGGATCCATACATGTGTAAAACTTGCTAAGAAAGCTTCCTAAATATCCTAAAAACTAACCTCGTCAATGAACCTTCCTAGGCACCTTCCTTGCACCTCCTCTTCATGCTATAAATACAAGGCTCATCTCTTCCTTTCTTCATAATCCAAACGCCACACCCTTTAATCCTAGCACCATGATCCTTTGATCTTCAATATACAAGTTACACTACAAAGTTCAAGGTCTTAGTATTCTCTACCTAGTTCTTAAGTTTGTTTAGTGATTCCATGGTTGAATTAGGAGCTACACAAGGTTACTAAGGCTGAAGTTAAATGGTTTTCACAAGGGTTAGATCAAGGCTAGCAAGGGTTACAAGAGTTATGGTGAAGGGTTTGCAAGCATAGGTTTAGTGTCCTAGTTCCATACTTGACTTCCTTTCTTAAGTGAAAGCCAAAAGTTGTAAGAAACCCTTATACACTTTCTTGGTCAATATCATTTTCATGCTTATTATGTTTCTTTCATGCTATATATGGTCTTTGTATTGTGTTCATGATGTATAAAAACTAGTAAAACAAGTTATGGTATATATATGTTAACCTATGTTATTTAAACAAGTAAACTATTGACTTTTATGGAGAACCACGACCAAAATAGTACAACTATGATATTTGAAACTTACTTACTGTTATAAAGCACTTCAAAAGGAAAACATAGCAATTTGAATCACCCAAAACGAGTACACGAGTCAAAAGATACGGCCATAAGAAGTTAGCGAAACCAAAACGCCGAAACTGCCTATACCCTACTGTTTTGCATTCTGCCATTTTGAAAGTCACCCTTCTGGTCCAATTCATCAAAAAGTTAAAAAACGAAAGTTGTCCGGAACGACATTTTCATTCAGGTTTAAAGAAGCTCGAGCCCTGAAAACGCTTTCTGAGTGATAATTTTCTTCAAATTCTTAACAGCCCATTTTTAGACCAAAGTTACTATATAATGATTATAATTAGATGAGACCAAGAGGTCTAATGACCTAAAGCCAAGACCACAACCATGGCTAAAGCCAAAGTTGAGTCTCAAGACCATGGTAACAATGACCAAGGTCACGGCAAAGCCACGGCTAAAGACCATATAACTATTAAAGATCAAAAACTTATATATATATATATATATATATATATATATATATATATATATATGTTATCAAATACTACAATAGTAGGGAGCCTCATGTGAGGAGTTCATTAAGTAAGCTGTCGAGATGAGTTGTGGATTTACGAATTAAAGTGTCCTGGCTCCTCGAACGTTTACTCCATGACTTCTGAATTATGTCGGCCCGAATGGTAGTAAGAGATATACAACCTATACATGTTTCATAAACGACTTATATTCAACGACTTACATTATATACTAAGTACTACATCATGAACTTTATGCAAGACATATATTGGCAATTCTTCGTATTCTTAGATGTTACTCCAAGCCTAAGTCACAACGTTCTATTATAGGCTGCTCTTAGAGACTTTCGCGATTCGACTACCACTTTCATTTCTCATTACATAGACTTAAGGTGAGTCATAGCCCCTACTCTTTTCATACTTGTTTTAACTCTTTGGGGGGGATACATGCTCAACTACTTGCTTACTTGTACAAATACTCAAAACATTTATACTTGATTGTGTTATACTTGATTGGCATTATACTTGAATGCGTTATACATGATAATTATACTTGATTGCGTTATACATACTTGTTACACTGTACTTGCTTAATTTAAATACAAGATTTGTATTTACGTACATACACAATACTCAATGCTATCAAAGGAGAGGTATTAATAGTACTAGTATGGGCCTACACCCCCACCCAAGTCCAAGATTCGAGACGTTGGGTGACATGTACTATTTGGGATGGTGGTTCCCCGCCTATGGGTCCAAAATGACGTGACCATGGGTGAATATAATCCTGAGAAACTATATATTAGCAGTGGGTTGTGAACACACAGGTTACAAGTCTCTTATGGCGGGACTTGCAACTGAGTGGATTCACAACGCCTTTGCTATGTGAACATTCTTTTGAGGCTTTTCAACTGTTTTAAGACAAACTCTATGAACTCACCAACCATTGTGTTGACACTTTAGCATGTTTATCTCAGGTTAGTAAGGCGATAGCTAGTGCGTGGAACTTAGAGTCAAGCTGCATATTCTGAAGACTTACGCTTTTATCATTTACCATTCAACATTTTGTATACATTTATGTATCATACTTTGGAATCTCATGTTTGTAACTTTGAATTCATTAATCGAATGGTAACTTTTCAAAACGTCTCATTTAGAGTTCGTTTTCTATAACTTTTACTTTGTATTATGAAGTAGCACCCTCAGTGACACAGTCTTCCGCTGCGGTATTTTGGGGGTGTTACAATGTTTGTCCACTAACTTTAGTGTAGCGGATAAAGACAACAGTGGAAATTTATATCAAAAGTGGAAATATTTGCTCTCATAGTGGAAACAAGAAAAACAAATGTAACTTTATTCATCATATAAACCATTAAAGATTTACATTTCATAGACAGAGAGTACAATAATCAAACACTAGAAACACAGATCCTAACACCCTACACCCTACACCAGCTACTCCATTGGCTTCTTGCCCTTCCCCTTTTAGTCATGCTTTGCCTTCTGAGCACTCTTCCTCTTGTTATCAAAGGATGTTTGCCTCCTTGGGCAAGCAAGACCTAGCACTTGTTTTGGAGGCTTTTAGAGTCTTACTGGCTTCTCTGGGGCAGGTCACCTCATGTTCACCAATGCTGATTCCAGGGCTTGTATCAGTGCCTGTGTTAACTCCTTGGAGAGGGTGTATGGTTCATCATCATCAGAAGAAGAACTGGAGTGAACTCAAGAGATGGAGCAGGAGTAGGGGTAGAAATCTTCTTGTTTGGCTTCATTGTTGTTGAGCTTGAAGCACATGGAGGAAAGTAGTCACCCCATCCTGAAGAATCTTGTTCAGAGTCAGTAGAGTAGCTTATCACCTCATCAGAAGAATCATCAGAGGAGATGTAGATCAGTGAAAAATGGCTCATGATGGTTATAGGATTTGTGATGTTCAAGAAAAGTTTTGGTGAAGATTTGTGTTGATTCAAGCCCCTTTTATAGGCAAAGTCAAACCCTAGGAATATTTAAGAGAAGTATTAAATCTTATCTGTCTTGGTAGTTTGGGGTAGTAAATAGGGATATTATTTACTATAACGAGTTGACTTTGGTAAGATAGTTTTAGGAATAGTGGCTTGGTCAAAAAGTAACTTTGGTTATTCATATTATATGATTTACACTAACATGTGCAGGTAAATAACCAATATTCTTGCTGAGAGTTGATCAAATGGTGTGTAACTGAGACATACAACAAATGGTTATTGATTCACCATGTCTAATCCACATAAGAATCGACTAGTCCAGAGCAAATGGCTACTGGTAAAGACTTAACAAATCTGTTTATGGTTGATAGTTTACCAAAAACTATATGGTTATCAACTTACCATACTCCAAGTGATGAAGAGTTGGCTAGTCCATAGCAAACGGCTCATGGTAAAGACATATCAAATCCATTGATAGCTGATAGTTTGCTAAAAACTATGTTAAGAGCAGTTAAACTTTTATATGATTTATTTACCAGCGCTCTTGAAAATTTTTGTGAAAAATTACCACTGCTAGTTCACAGTTACCACTGCAAGTGCAATTTTTACCACTGATGAACTAGCCGTTGCAACTGTTGTGTCAGTAATCTTATTTTTTACTAGCCGTTGAGAGTAACCGTATTTTCCATATTAATAGGGTTAATTTTTGTGAACTATCTTCTTACCTAATTTACTTTATTCTTTTTTCTAAAGATAAATACTTTCTAAAGATAATTCCAATTGCGCATCCTTCTCAAACCCTAATAGTACAAATATTTTATCTCTCACATGGCTTAATCAACATTCAAGATTACTAACACATTCATCTTTTTCTCACAAAAAATATGGCAAGACTAAACTTTGCAGATGAGCACAACCAAGTGGCCTACTTGCAGAAGTCAAACGAAAAGAGTGGCCCTGTTTTTCATTAGATTGTGGACTTTCTCAATACCACCCATATTAGGTATGCTTTAACTTTAAATCCCACAATCTATGTCTCTCAAATCAAACAGTTCTGGAACTATGTGGAGTCCATAACCATTGAACAAGGAGACAAACATGAATTTGTTGATACTCTTAGACCCACAGTGGATGGGGTAACTATTGATGTTACTGAATCATCCTGGAGGAGAATTCTCCAATTGAATGATCTCAATGGTACCATCACATTACCCAATTTAGATATTCATAAACATCTCTCAATAATGGGGTATGATACATCTGATAAAAAGGTTACTTTCAAAAAAGGATGTTTTTGTCCCCATTGGAGATTTTTGATTCATACTCTTTTACGTTGCCTAAGTCCTAAGAAAACCACTTATGAACAATTCAGTTAAAAAATGGCTTACCCTTTGGTTTGCTTAGCCACAGATAGGACTTTCAATTTTTCAATGTTTATTTTTAATAGTATGAAAGGCAATGTAAAGAGTTCATATAAATTTTTGATGTATCCAAGGTTTGTGCAAGCAGTGCTAAATGAATTTCCATTGCAAATCCACAAAAGAGTTTACAAAACCCCTGTCTTAAGCCAAAAGTTTTCGAAAATATGAATAAGGATTCATATGGATGGAATGGGGAGTTTAAACCACTTTTTCCTGAAATGCTTTCAAAGATTTCACATGTAGAGGGTGAAGATGCAACAATCCCAGTTGTATCCCAACACACACACACTATTGTTATGCCACCTATCCAACACACCCCTGAAGTTACTCACATTTATGAGAAGAGGCAAAAACAGCCACCTCCTCCCATCACAACATTGCATGATTCTGAGCCTTTTGGTTTAGGAACAAGTAGTGGTGGTTCTAGGCTTCAATCTAGTCCAACTAGAGAAGAGTCTGAACCAATGCCCTATGATTCACCTCTCCCAACAGGTCACACAGTTGGAAGTGTTGAGGGTAGTGAGCAACCTACTGAATTGATGGAACATTGTATCAAATTAGTAAAACAGGTTTAAGCTCTGGAGAAAGATCTAGCACAGACAAAGAAACAACATGCCACAGAGCTTTCTCAATTAAAAGCAGAGATTCATACTTTGCAGGAAGAAGTTAAGGGGTTAAAGAAGCAAAGATCTGCCAAACTTGTGATCTCATCCCCATCCTTACCTCAAGATGGTGCTTCAGAGGCTTTTAGTGAAGATTTGGGAAATTCTTCCAAACATGGGAGGAAAACAGATGCTGAAACTAAGGAGAGGAGAATTGATTTTGAAGATGATGTTGACTTTGATTATGGCACTTTAGATTTGAAGATTGATGAATCAGTTGGAGTTCCTCAAAACCTTTCCACTGATGAGTTTATACTGCTAGTCAAACTTTTACCACTGCAGAGGAAGAAGCTGAAAGAATTAGAAAAGAGAAAGGTAAAGCAGTTATGTCTAGCAAAGAAACTGAGCAACCAAGGAAGATTTCCAGAAGTGAACAAGCTCAGATAGACTATGATGCTGAAGTTGGAAGGAAATTAGTGGAAGATGAAACTGCAAAGAAGAAAAGGCAAGATGAGTTGGAGATTGCTAGTTTCATGGAGGCAAAAAGGTTGGATAAATTGGAAGCCACTGCACCTAATCCAATTTCCACTGTTCCACCTACCGTTCTCAGGGAAAAAGCTCCAATGTTCACATATGTGCTAACTGAAGAAGAGATTGAATACATGATTGCTAATGATCCAGTGGTCAAGAAGAAGGTAATTGAGCTTGTTGCTGATAAGAATTTAACTGAAGAACAAAGATTAGCTCAATTATCTGATTTTATTCAAATGAAGAATCAACAAGCACTTGAAGAAGTTATTGGAAAAGTCAGAAAAGTCAAAAGAAACCAAGACAACCAACCAAGGCACAAGTTATTGCAGAGATGAAGACTTATTGTTGTCATGTTGGAAATTGGAAAATGTCTCAATTCAAAGGAATGTCGCATGATAGGATTGAAGGGATCTTCTACAGGCTTAAAAGACAAGATAGTGATTTTATTCCAATAGATTTTGAAGAAGAAGAAAGAAGATTTCCTAAGTCTAAAAGGAAAGCTACAACTTCTAAAAAGAAAATCACTAAGAAAACAAGATTTGCTCAAGAAGAAGAATCTCAATCTGTGAAACTTACAGAAGATCAGCTGAATGCTATGATAGTGATAGAAGAAGAAGATTTCTATCCAGATCCTCTACAAGTTAGACATCCAATTATTGATTGGGAAATTTATACAGCAAAGAATTTTGCTCCAACATGGAAGATAACAAGATCAATTTAGAGAGCTTTGTGTCCTATACCTATCAATTTAGAGAGCTTCAAGGTGTAACCCTAGTGATATTCTAGATCACTCGTATTATTATCATTAATAATATTGGAGCTAATAGTTTGGTTAAGTATTCTGTGTTCATACAACTTTGTTCATTCATATACAACTCAAAATTAAACTCACATACAAACCTTCTAAGTATTAATAAGTATATTCCGCATACTTGTTAGTATTATTCAAAGTATCATTATAACAGAAGTCGTGTGCTGAGATTCATCAAAATGGATGAGATTGAATCTGCCAATAGAGAGAGATTTGATAATTAAATGAAGGATCCCAAGTGCATTAAACACCGTGTCATTGTTAAACCCCATGATTATTATGAACAAAATCGTGTGACTGTTTTTGCACCCCAAACTAAGCTAGCACCTGAGCAGGTATTTTGGCCATTAGATGTTGAGAAAATGAAAGCTGATGAACTTAAGGCAAAAATTCCTCAAAAGTTTGCTACCCCAATGGTGTATCCCCCTAATACACCAATGCATTTAGTTCAGTTATCACTTCCCACACAACGTAGAACTCTTATTAGCATATATGTCCTTTGTCAAATGTTCACTGATTTTGATAAAACATGCAAAAAGAGAATCACGCCAACGGGAATTACTGAGGGTGAAAGGGGTTTGAGCTTACAAAAGAGTGTTACTTAACTGAAGTTATCCCATTTTTTAAACTAATAAAAGAACACCTTGAGGGTTTGCAACAGTCCCTTGAAATTGAACTGAAAGAAATGAAAGAAGTGTTTAAAAATGTGGAAAATAAGGGAAAACAAACTGCAATAGATCTTCAACAAAGTGACATAGCCAGGAAAAATATTCTTATCATGAATGACAATTTGATTGCTAAATATATTTCTAAAGATGTGTTCTACGCTGCTACAGGTTCTACATTAAATGCTTGGAAATTTCATGAAATGTCTATTGCTTTGAATGTTTTCCAAAATCGTGTTGTTCAGCTTGAGGGGGAGAATTTAAAACTGCATGAAAAAATTCAAAATGATGATCATGACAACATGGTCAAGCACTTTTCTAAACTAGAAGTTGATAATCTTAACTTACAATTAAAATATCAACATTTAGAAGAAAGGATTAAAATATCAAAGGCCAAGACATCTTCTGATGTTCCTGCATTTGATACATATTTTGAATTAGCAAAAGGGATGAAAAAATTCAAGATCACACGAACACGATTCGAAAATTGAGGGATCAAATTGTCCAATTGAAATCTTCCATGAATGATGTGATAGATTCCAATAAACCAAAATCTGCAGATTCTCAGGATTTTCAACTACAAAACATGATCAACAAACTCAAACATGAAAATGATTGTTTTAGAGATGAAAATTCGAAAGTCTAACAACATTACAAAGAATTATATGATCCAATTAAGATCACACGTGATAAAACCGATGAAAAGATAACACATTTGATTAATGAAATTGAGAATCTAAAGACCAAGGTGAAAGGGAAAATTCCTGCCACTGTATGTGACATTGGTACTTCAAAGGTCTGTGAATGTAAAAAGTATGAATGTGAGGCTGTGTACATTCCACTCCCCCTTAGGAACAATGAGTTGGTCCATAGTGATTACCTTAGACATCTTAAGGCATGCCTCGACATGACTCGCGAGACCATTGAAGAAGATAGAATGGCGAGACCCTCTGATAACACACTATTAGATGTTAGGTTTCTAACCCAACGGTCACAAGAACTATTAGAATATGCCATAGGAATGTGTCCTAAGATTCTCAACATGCGAGATAGAATAGCTACATCTTCATTTAAGAATCTGAATAAGCATGTTACATTTGACATACTATACTACAACGATCAGGTACACTGCCTGGTGGGGGTTGCAAAACTTCTCAAGATCCCTTGAGAGGTAAAACCTATTGCGAGGGCGCAATTCCCACGTATCACCAAACCTACCAAAAAGCACTGAGAAGCTGTCAAGAGAATATTTAGGTATCTTCAAGGGACCATTCACATGGGTCTCTGGTACCCTAAAGACAATGCAATGGCTCTCACGGCTTATTCAAATGCTGACCATGCGGGGTGTCAAGATACTCATAGAAGTACGTCAGGAGGTGCTCAATTTTTGGGTGAGAAACATGTAAACTGCTCATCTAAAAAGCAAATGTGCACATCGATATCATCCACAAAGGCTAAATACATTGCCATGTCCTCGTGTTGTGCTCAAATTTTGTGGATGAGATCTCAACTATCAGATTATGGGTTTGACTTCAACAAAATCTTGATTTATTGTGATAACAAAAGTGCCATTGCTTTGTGCTGCAACAATGTCCAGCATTCCAGATCCAAGCATACTGACATCCGTCATCACTTCATCAGAGAACAAGTGGAGAAAGGGGTAGTGGAACTCTACCTCATGAGGACAAAGTTTCAACTGGCAGAAATCTTTACAAAGGCTCTCTCTCGTGAAAGATTCCAGTTCATTCTTCCACGACATGGGATGAAGAGCCTCACACCAGAAACTCTTAAGTGTCTTCAGGAAGAAAATGAGGAGTGAAGGATTGCTTCCATATATCCCTTGTACCTAATTTAAACCAGAAAGAAAATAGAAAATCATAAAACCTATAAAAACCATAAAAATATGAAAAACTACAAAAATCCAAAAATATTCCTCTCACGACATGTCTCTTGTGTAATCAATACTATGTACGTTTCTAGAAATGTCATACAATAATGACACGGAAACATACATATGCTTGAGCAAGAGTTTTTCTTTTAATTTCAAATAATGTTTTTTTAAAAACATGTCGTTTCTCAAAACATTCTTAAAAGTATGGTTTCCAGTCCTTTCAAGCTGTAACTCGGATATAAAATTATGGCTTGCTATTACTACGGATAGCAACCCGGTTTTCAAATGAGGAAAACACGCCGCCAAAAAGATGGTTGTTCCTAGCAAAGGGTGCCGTTCATCTGAACGTGAATTACTTTACATTCATGCACCCTCGATCTGATGTGCGCTTCAGTGCATCATTTCTTGTATAAGAAGAGAAATCTTCTTTTTATCACAAATACTTTCCCTTCTATGATTTTTCCGGAAAGTATTTGTGCAAAACTTGGTGGTACCATGAAATTTTGATTGAAAATCAGACTGAATCCACATTTTGATAAAAATTTTCACTCAATCAATGACATCAATTATTTCAGATTTAAACTTCCATCATTGATTGAGGGGGAGAGTGATTTCTCAAAATTTTATGTATCATCAAAACTCTTCACTTTGTACATAATAAGCAAAATTTTTGTGATGGTTATGTGTCAGTATGAGAATATTTCAAAGAGTTTTTTGTTAAAACTTCAATTCTTTTGTAAACTCATCAATTCTGACACATAACAACCTCCCTCACAGATTGAGGGGGAGCAGAAAAAGGCTCCCTTTATCAGAAAATGTTAAAACTGATCGCATTTCTCTCCCAAACGTTTTCTAGCTTATTTAAATCCATTGAGATCCAAAATCTCGAAAAGTTTGAAACTTTTGATCGGGGGAGAGAATGTGATTTAAATATGAAATCTGATAATCAAACGTGATCTTTTGGACTCAATAATAGGCTCCCACATATGTGCTAAACTCTTTTGAATATCGATGCACATATTGAGGGGGAGCAAAAGGCGTTTGTGGAAAATATCTAAGATCGGCCATATACCTTTATGCACGATGTTATAAGGATGGTTAAGGTTAGGTATGAGTTCCCATGATCCAACAGAACCAGAACGATCTTCCCAGGGACAATTCTCTAGGTAGAATAGAAGTCCTTAGGAATGATTAAAAAAGGAGAAAAGTGAGAAAAGGGAAGAGTGCCGACTGAGATAGAGCTAGGACTGGAACAAACCCAACAAGGTTCTAGTAATGAAGTCTCGGTAAGCACTGAAGGGGTTGAAGAATTAAAAAGAAATGAAATGAGAAAGGATGAAAAGAAATGGTCGTCCATATATTCAACCTTAGGGCAAAAACCGGGTTCAATTCATATGCTACTAGTGATTACCAAGGTAACACTAGTATTGAAGACAAGACGTCATGGACCCAGTGACACACTCCACTAAACTTCCTAGCCACTCAAGCTCTCTTAAAAGAACTTGATTCATTCTCATGGGGAACCCTGTGCAATGTATCGACCGCTCATTGCGAGCCATGTTGGTACCTAAACAGGAGACGCCTCACCAGTCTCCAGGAGCGGATCAAAACGCACTATTGAGTTTAGAGCCAAAGAGATCATCTATAAATCTCATTAGGACACACTTCCAATATGCTTACTGTTTCATACACCATGAAAAGTAAGTTAATATGTTAAGAGTCCAACGCATTATCCTTGTGGTATTGCCAGAACATCTGAGTGATATGCAATTATTCACAATGAAGATGGAAATCCTTCTAGAGTGAACATCTTTCAAGCTCTTGGTAGGTGACATGTGAGATCCATCTTGGATCAATGAACAAGCGACAACTGGAAAGCAACGATGGGGAGATTCAACATTGAATCAAACTTGTTCCAGGAAATGGATTGAAGGATACTTTTGCATAAACGTTTCAATGTGCTCACCAACCAATTTTCGAGCACATTGATTGTGTATAATCTTTCAAACAAAAGTATTTTTGATGGAAATGTGATTCGAAGTATAAAACTCTCGTGGTGTCTCAAAAACGTTTCTTATGTGACACACGAGTGATTCCTATAAATCAATTTCTCATCAATCTGTGAATATCAATTCACCGATTCACTCTATCGTGCTGTCAGCTTTGAAACGTTCCGGTAAGAGAACATGCTTAGTATGATGTTTTCAAAGTGGATTCTTTGGAAGACTCATTATTACAAGCTGGAAATTCCTGTCAATGGGAGTCTTCTTTAAAAGAGACTCTACCTGATCACAGGTCGGTTCTCACCGAACCAGAGGGTAGTCTGTCCTCGCAGAACAAATGACAAAGCCATATCCGTTCTCTATCTTTATTGCTAACTGTCTTTGTTTCAGGAACATATAAAGATTGCGATGGCGATACCCAATTCAAGCTAAATCGTGTCATTCCATACCTCATGCTCACACATCCTACTCATTATCAATGAAGATCATGAATGAAGAGAGACTCACTAACAATGCTTCTGCAACTCTGATGAAAAAGATCATGAATAAAGATTGCAACCAGAAGTGTGTGAGCATGATGGTCCTAAAGTCACTACATCACATGAAGGCGATACAACTAAATATAAGCTTGGAGATTTACAGTGGTTGGTGATCTCAAAGATTGCTCAAAGATCACACATGCCAAAGGAACATTAATCATAAGATCATTGCTTGATGTACAAAGTGAGCTCAAAAGTGAAGAATCGGAATCTACGAGCTACAAGATCAAAAGAATGCTTAAAGAACAAGAACTTAATTTCTAAGGTGACCTCGCTTAGGGGGAGATTGTTAGGAATGCAAATATTCCTATCAAAGACTCGGTCACCCGAATGATGTAATAGCATTATGATAGCTCGTAGTTAGTTTAATATTTAGTTAGTAGTAGTTTAGATTAAGTAACATCGTGGAGGAAGGACGGGTCTTTAACCACTGTATACCTGATCCACAGGCTGGGAGTAGGCGTTTATGTTGTAAGTATAAATACCCCTCTCCCACCAAGAGAGAGGGTTGGACCTTTCATTTGCAAGTAATCTAATATTCTCTTTTTCTCATTCTCTCTAAAGGTTCCATTCTTTTCTTCCTCTTCAAATTCCAACGCCACACAACCACCATGTACATCATGTTTGTGACTTAGTGTGTATCCTACAAGTTCCATGATCCTACGATCGGGAGTGCTTGAATTGTTCGAAGGCAAAGATATTGCCTTGATGGTTTTGTTCAAATCACGGGGATCATTCCAACTTTCATTGTCATAGAGAGCAAGATCTTCTATGAGTTCCCTTGATCTTCCGCACTTAGATCATGAAGCTTGTCACCGGCTGACTGGTCAATGGTTCGCCTTGTGGAGAGATCGATATAGTCATAGAAAATTTGGATTTGGAGCCAAAGATCTATGCCATGATGAGGGACTTTTTGGAGTAAGTCCTTGAAACTAGTCCATGCTTCATAGAGAGTTTCAACTTGACGTTGTTGGAACATCAAGATGTCATTTCTAAGCTTAGTGGTTCTCCCCGGTGGGAAAAATTGAGCAAGGAAACGAGTGGTGAGATCATCCCAAGAGGCGATGGATCCCGCGGGTAAACGCTCAAGCCATTGAATAACTTAGGCACGTAGAGAGAATTGGAAGAGACGCAATTGGGTCGTCTTTAGTGTTTCAACATCAAGGTCTATGGAATCTACGATTTTGAGGAAATCCTTGAGATGTTGATTAGGATCTTTGGAACGAAGTCCATGGAATGTACATCCGCTTTGCACCAACCGGATGGTGTCGGATCGTAAGGGAGACACATTGGCTCCTTGAGTGAGCTCAATGGTGTTTCGATAGCCTTAGTGGCTAGGATGGAAGTACTCTCCTAAAGTTCGGGGTCTAGGAGGATGGTTTGGTTGTGGTGGGTTTTGTTGTGGTGGGTTGATGGGGTCAAAGAGATTACCACCTTCTATGATGGTGGATAGCAACAGTTACGAACAAAGGAAACAAAGAAAAAGATAGAATAAAGAAACCTATAAAAATAAAAATAAAAGTCTTACTAGAAAGGAATATAGCAAGTAGACATAACAAAAAGAAATTTCAACCTAGAAAATAACTATTCCCCGGGCTGCGGCGCCAAAAACTTGATGCGTGGTTTTGCGCCCTCGCAAAAGGTTTTACCTCTCAAGGGATCTTGAGAAGCTTGCAATCCCCACCAGGCAGTGTACCTGACCGTTCTAGTATAGTATAGTAACAAGTACCGGGAGATTGATCGTTCAACTCAAAGAATAGTTTTCGCTAGGGTTAAAACTATTGGGAACATACTTTAGTATTTAGTCAAGTCTCGGTCATTACATTTTGTATTTGGTTGCTCTAGTAACATTTATGTTTATGTTTTAGTAAAATGGGCAACATGTAAAATCCCATAAGGCTTACAAGCCCACGAATTAGTAAGATGAGGGAGGAAGGAAGTGTTGCCCTACTCCTCTCCTATAAATACTATGCTTATGTTATCATAACACTTTTTGGTTATTGTGATATATTAATGAAACTCTTGCTTTTATAATTCTCTCATATCTTGTAATCAACCAATCCTTATATCTATCTCATTCTTTACTTGTGTGATATCAATATAGGCACCTAACAAGTGGTATCATTCGCCTAATAGAGATTGAAGTGTTGTTCTTGGTGTTAACGTGGGATATTGGTTGTTTTTCTTTATATTTTTGCTTTTTCTTTGTTTCTTTCACTTAAATCTTGAAGCTTGGACAAGTTTCAAGGTTGATATAGTGATTAGAAGCTTAGATTTTGCATAAAGTTTTGATCTTTTATAGTTTTAGTACTTTTTCTCTTTGTTTCTAAAGTATTGTAGCTTCTATGATATTAGAAAACTAGTTTTTGGTACCTAAATCTTTCATATTTAGTGTTTTCTAAGTGTTGGGGAAGTTATTTGATCAAAAGAAACTTATTTCTAAGAATTTTCTTCAAAAAGTAGTGATTTTTACTTGATTCTGGTCACTCTACGCAAAAGTTATTGGAACAGTACAATTTGAAAGCTGTCAACAGTACTATTTGGTCTCCCTACGCATTACTTTTGCCAAAAACCCCAATCCTACGCAGAAGTTTACTGTTTACGCTTTAGTTTTGGTGAAAACCCCCATTCCTACGGATAAGAGTGTATTCTACACCTTAGTTCTACGCAGAAGTGATTTCCTACGCCGAAGTTCTACTCAGAAGTCAGATCTTACGCATAAGATTATCTTACGCGTAAGTTCCAGAAATCTACGCATAAGTTTCCTCAAAGGTCTTTTCTTCGTGCAACAGTGACTCAGTACTTCCCTAGCTTGGATAAGTTAGTGGAATACTTCGACTACGGATATCTTTCAAGCTTGGATAAGTTTGAAAGATTTGTTCGGTCTTTGAACCTTACGCATAAACTCTTACGTATAAGCTTAAACTTACGCGTAAAGGTATATCTTACGCATAAACTCACTGGTTACGCATAATATCAACCTTTACGCATAACTTTGAAGTCTACGCATAAGTTTCTGTGTTACGCGTAAGATTCTCATCTTTGCCTAAGGATTCTTAAACTTAACCAAAGGAACGTACATTTCAATCTTCTACAAGATCCAACATTACACAAGTGTTCTAAGATGTCTCAACCACTAAATTACTACTTCTCTCATCCTCAGCAACAACAACATCAGCAGTATCAGCCATAGCAATACCATCAGCAACATTCATATCTACAACCATCACAATCACACTGGCCAACTAGACTTTAAAGTGGAGATCCATCTGCTGATCCTCCTCGGGCTCCAGTTGAGAAACCACTTCCAGAATCTTAACTAACTGATGAGTAGAAACTACATCGTGAAGCTGATGAATATCCCATGGCCTACATACTTCAAGGAATACCTAATCCAATTTATCGAAGTGTTGATGCTCAGAAGACGGCTAAAGCAATATGGGAATATGTTCATCTCCTAATGGAAGGCACTCAATTGAACAAAGATGATATGGAATCCGAACTCTACATGGAATACACTAACATCTCAATTGAACCAGGGGAGTCACTTGTATCCTACAATCATTGTTTCACTAATGTGGTACATGATTTGGAAAGACACAAAATTACAGTACCGAGGATCGCAATGAACTCCAAATTTGTTGGTAGTCTTGGTCCGGATTGGAAAAACTATGTAACATTCGTTCGTCAAACAAAAAATCTTCATGATGCACCGTATGGCTTGTTGTATGATTTTCTGAAACACCATGAACCTGAAGTGGAGAAAGATCATGTTGTTCGAGGAGGTTACATACCACCACCAACACCTAATTCATTGGCACTCATAGCTCAATCTCCGTATACTCCACCTCCAATGTCAAATCATGCTTATGTTCAAGAACAGAATTACTTCAGCTACCCACAACCTACAACTCCAAATCAGATGATCCCATATGATTCTGCTCAGCAATTTAATCAACATGTTCCCTATGAAAACAGTGAGTCAATGTACTACTCTAACTCTAATGACGATGAAGATGATGACTTCAATACGTTGAATCAAGGACTTGCTCTCATTGCTCGTGCCTTCAGCAAATTCTCAAACAAGACTAACAACCGTCTTCGCTCTTCATCGAACACTAGGAATCAAGCTGTCATTCAAGATGGAAGGGTTGAGATACAAAATCGATATAATGGTCGATCAGGTGGTTATTCAGGAAATTCTGGAAATGAACAAAGGTTCAACAACAATGGAGGATTCAGAAACAACTCTGGTGTTACTCAGCAAAGGAATGAAAATGTTGCAACTGGGAACTCTAACTCTGGGAATGCAGTATGGTGCTACAACTGCAATGAGAAAGGTCATATTGCAACTGCATGTCCAAATACAAGAACTCGGGGCAGTAAGTTTCACAAGCAGGCATTACTCATGGCTCTCAAAGATGAAAAGGAAGGACATTTCACTGAGCAAGAGAACAGTTTCATGGCAAATGCGTACAACGATGATGACATGGAAGATCTGGAAGCAAATGCAGCTGTGATGCTTATGGCCAACATGCAGGAACTTCAAATGAATGATTCAGCCCCAGTGTATGACACTGATGGCTTGTCTCAAGTACATGATCTTAGTACATGCCTAATACATGAAATAGCATCACCATCTGCTTCTGAATCAAATAAGGCGCAAGTTGTTCCATCTGGCTCATCTTTATCATCTCAAGAAGATGAACAAATGAACACAGTTGTTACATTTGATGACGACACAGTTGTTTCATTTGATGATCCTATTGAGAATGATAAACATGATTCTCTAGAACAACATGAACCATTGTATGATCCAGACCCTGACCTTATATTGTTGTCTAAACAACTAAACGCTTAACAATTGCAAATTATGAAATGCAATGAGATAAATAAAGCTTTAAAAGAGACAAATAAGTCACTTACCAGAGACATTGAGTGTTACAAAATACAACTTTCAAATCTGGAACACAAGGTTAAACATGAAAAAAGTTTTGAAAAAGCTTTTCAAGAACATTACAATAAAGAACAAGATCTTCAACACAAAATGCAAGATTTAATTGAGTCAAATGGAAAGTTGGTTTCAAAACTTGAAAGTGACAAGTGTGAACTTCAAAAACAGGCTGAACATCTTAAAAACGAACTTTCAAAAACAGAAACAGAGTTGTTAACTTGCAAAAAGGATTTTTGTGAACATAAGATACGAAAAAGGAAATATATAGATAATTTACTCGGTGAAATTGTTGATCTTGAAAAACAACTCAAAGAGTTTCGTAATATTGTTTACAAAACCGGGGGCTCTGTAACAACAATTCAAAAATTTACCTTAAAACCGAGACCTGATAAAGGTTTTGCAATTGGTGATTACAAATCAATGTTTCTTCACAAAGCGTTCAAACAAAATCCTAAACTTTACAGTATGGAATGTATGCGTGATGACATGATTGTGCGTACTATTGTTTATGATACTGAGGAAGAAGAATGATCGATGCTAAACCACCAACTTATATTCACCAAGGAATGGTCAACAAAGTCAAATAGCCAAGATCAATGCTCCGGGTAATATAAGGTATCACCAGGTTGTTAAATCCCGTTGAGGTGTGAATTGTAACTTTAGCGCACTTGTGATCGGGTGATTATTCACATAAAAGGGTTGTGATAAGAATTATTTGGAAATTATTGACAAATATAGCTTAGGAAAGCTACGTGATTGATTACGGGAATTAAGATTACAAAGATTTGAGCTAAAACCTAAAAACGTACGTTTTAATTAAAAACGTACGTTGACGAACGAAACAAAAAGTACAACTGATGGACGGAAAAGGTTACAAGTGTAAAATTATTATTTTTACAATCCTAATAAATAAAGAAAATTTTAAGAAAAATAAAAACTATTTTGACACTATTTAATTATTAATTATTAATTAATTACTAATTATCTATTTATTAACTAATTAAACTAATTAGAATTACTAAAAATACTAAAAAGACTTAGAAAATTAAGAAAAATTTTACAAATCGAATTAACCATCACTGGAATCCTAAAAAATTATAAAAAGTTTATTTTATGTATCTTTAAACTAATTTACTAATTATTAATCTAATTACTAATTAATTACCAATTAAACTAATTAAATTATAAAAAATAGAAAATGAACAGTACAAATTCTAGAAAAAATTATAAAAATGGTTTAACTTAAATAAAAGTTAGAAAAATTATAAAAACTAGGTTATACCTTATAAAATCTAATTATGCTATTTAATTACTTAATATTAATTACTAATTAATTAAACTAAAATTAATTCTAAAAACCACTAAAAGACAAAAGAAAAATCTGGAAAAATTTCGAGAATTATTTTAACCTAAAAGAGATTTACTAAAAATATAAAAATGATATATTGCTTATAAATAAGCTAAAAAGAGAATTAAAATGATAAATCCTATTAAATAGAAGCTATCACTATAATTAAAGTTTGTTTTTGGTGTTTTTTCTTTTTCCAAACTGATTAACTACTAAAAACTAAAACTTTTTGTGAAAACACTTTTAATGTAACCCAATAAATATGCACTTTGAGTGCTTATTCACCTAACAACTGACTTTTGTTGACTGTGGAGATTATTAAGCTCAAATGGAGTGATGTGGGGTCCACTATGATGAAAGTTGGTTTCTCTGAGATGTTTGATCAATGTTAAGCAAGATTCAACCAATCAAGTAACTTAAATAAGCTACAACACACAAATAAGCAGTTGCTTATGGTGGTTCTGAGTCAGATTAGTGACAGAGTTTGGGAGCCAATCCAAGTGGGGTCCAGTGGTCAAGAGGTCAAACAAAAGGTCAACAGATCAATTCTGGTAGGAGGGGGTTGTTGGGAGAACCCAAGTATAAGGTGTGGGACCCACTGGGGGGCCCACAAAATACCACCAAAGGTGGTGGGTTGAACTGAGTATGCTGAGTGCAGGGGACTGGGTTGCCCTGCAGCTCACTTCCAAGGGCAATTCAGTCCAAATAAAAAATTCACAAAAATATAAAACTTGTAGAAATCACAAATTCAGCTGGTAGAGTAAACACATAACAAGTTTCAGATCCCAATTCACAACACAAAAACCATGAAAATTCACTCAATTTTTGCAAAAATCTGAGACTTCACTTTTGACTTTTTTAGTAACACTTGCAGTTCGACTTTGGTGAATTTTAGGCTAATTCTACTGATGAATCATGTTAACCTAAGATGTTATGAGATGATTACAGGCTGCTTTCACCCATTATGAACTGATATGAACATTCCTAGGGTCTAAACATCTATCAGTTAGCTATTTAAGAAGCCTAGAGGGTGATTTTGACTTTTGATTGAACAAGGACTGGTTTTTATGGTTATTGTGTCCTAATGCAACCTAATGGAACTTACATGAACCAAAAACAACACAGGTATAGACTAGACTATAGAGTAACAAGTAAATCCAAACACCCCTATTAGTGACTAAGTCATTATTCAAAAACAGCAATCCAGGGGATAATCAATCCATTCTACCAATACCAAAAGAGAATGTCCAAATAAGCTAAAATGAATCAGAAGAACAGAAACAAAGGTGTCAAACACCACAAATTCCAAAGATACACAGATCTAACAAGTATAACAGGCAATGAAATAGTGGCATACCAATTTTCCTCAAACTTATGATGAAATGACAGATTAAGTAACTACTAAACTAATAATGATGCAGAAACTGATTGGCAATAGAAACAAACAACAATGAACAACAATGATTATGGCAGATTAAATAAAAAGAATGAAAATTCTTACAACAAGCTCCAAAGCAGAAACAAGGCAGAACCACAATACCAAACTATAGGTTTCCCATGAAACCACTAACCCAGGGCCATCCTTAAGCTACCCTGCTCCTTGCATCTTCTTCATTTATATATATATATATATATATATATACTTCTTATTTTTGTATTTTTTTTGAATAAACGGAAAATTAAACTAAAAATGGATTAACAAACTGAGAACTTATATTATTTAAAAGGAAACAGATTACAAGCTTGAGTTTACTGAAATTGAAAAGTTACATTAAATTTGAACACAACAAAATGTAGCTAAAAATTCTAACACTAGTCTTCACTGCTTCTCTTCTTCTTATAGCTCCACATTAGGGTTTTGTGTGACCCTTTGAGCTTTTCCCAGCTTGAATTTCCAACCCTAGGATCAAAACAAGTAATCTCAGCTGTTTAAATTCTTTGGCGCCTAACTCTTTTTTGTCTGTTTCTTTGAGATAATTGAAGCCAGAGGTTAGTTTTGGAGGGTAGCATTTGGAGGGGTGTAGGGGGGATAGGTTATGATGGTTGAGTGTTAAGGGGGAGGGTGATGATGGTTTTTGCAGGGTCACGGGTATTGGAGGAGGTGGAGGTCAAACGGTCATGTTGACCGTAGGTTTTTATTATTAAAAGGGAAGGGTGTTGGGCTGTGTTGGTGATGGGCTAGGGTATGAGGTGGGCTTGGGATAGGATCACAAAAGGGGTGGGTTAAGTTTGTGCATTGGGTTTGTTTTTGGTTTTGGTATTATAACTTAAGGGTCCGGTTGGAAAAATAGTCACAAGGACCAAATTTGAATTTTTACCAAAGCTAAGGGACCAGAAATGCCAACCTCCCAAAGTTATTCCAAGGATAAATCATGCCAAGTTTTATATACCAAAACCCATTTTTGCAAATTTTTTTATTTTCAAAATTCCCAGGGACTATTTTTGCAAAATTCCAAACTCCAGGGACCAATCATGTAAATTTTCCAAATTTATCACCCAAAGTCCGTTTTTGATAACTTTTGATTTTTTAGGGACTTGGGTTGACTTTTATTACAAAATAAATGCATAGGGACTATTTCTGACAAATTTTGAAACTTGGGGGACTGAAACTGCCAATATTGCAAACTTTGATCGTTTTTCATTTGTTTTTGCTCGTTTTGCATTTAAAACACATAAAACACAATCCCTGGGATAATTTAAGTATTTTGATTACTTTTCGATTGTTTTTGTATGTTTTGGCAGTTTAAACACGATAAAAATGATGAGTGTTTGCGCACTCATCAATCCCCCACACTAAACTATTGCTAGTCCCTAGCAATATTTTTGGAAAACTTGATGGATTTTAAGCTCTTTACCAAAAGCCATCACTTCTGGAGTAGCCAGGTGTAAGAACTGTGGCACACCTGATAGCCGTGTGATTTTGAGCAAATCACCAGCTGTCAACGGATTTGATTTGTCTTTACCAAGAGCCGTTTGCTCCTGGACTAGCCAGCTCTTGATGGAATAGTCAACATCTTGGTGAGCTGATTACCAATTAAGGATTTTCCACGGCCTTTACCACAAGCCATAATCTTGTGGGCTAGCCAACTCATTCGATTTATGGGATATGGGGAGTTGAGGAACCATACAATTTGGGCAAATTGCAAGCCGTGAACGGATTTGAGATATCTTTACCAAGAGCCGTTTGCTCCTGGATTAGCCAATCCTTTTTGTCGTTTAGACACGGGGGACTGATTACCACAAAAATTTTGAAATAAAGTGAAAAATTTTTGAAAATTTTGGGCCAAAATGGGGGTACTTAAAAGTATTTTGCGATAAAATTCGCTAGAATTTCCCCCCCCCCCACACTTAGAAATGAATATTTTCCTCAATATTCAAAGTCCCGGCTATTATGCTGAATCTATGAACGTAAAAAGATAATATTCGAAGCTTACTGTGGAAATATTGTTTTGTATTTTTCACTTTATTTATCTGTACATACAATCACACATTTTTTTTTTGAACTTATATACATATATACATTTTCAAATTAGCAGGGGGTTGGCCATTCCCCCACACTAGGGTGGTAGAAAGTAGAAAGAAATCAGAGATACGGGTGAAAACCCGTATTGTGCTATTGTTTTTGTTCATCGAGTCGCTAGCTTGACTCGATCCCCGAATTTAATTGTCCTTGGGGAAAGTTTGGAGATCCGGGACAACCATGGATGGTATGTCCTCTCCAAAGTAGTGTTTTAAACCATGTCCATTCACTTTGAAATTAGGACCGTCATTTTGAGATAATTCGACGGTACCATACGGATAAACTTTTGCGATAGTGAATGGACCAGTCCATCAGGTTTTGAGCTTTCCCGAGAAGATCTTGAGTCTAGAGTTGAAAAGAAGGACTCGATCACCAACGTTGAAAACGCGGTTTTTGATTTTTGAGTCATGAATCTTCTTTGTCTTTTCTTTATAGATCAAAGAGTTCTCGTAAGCTTGATCACGAAGTTTGTTTAATTCATTTAGTTGAACTTTCCTATGATCACCCGCAGTTTAGAGGTCGAAATTGGCATGCTTGAGAGCCCAATAGGCTTTGTACTCAAGCTCGATCGGAAGATGGCACGCTTTCCCGTACACAAGTTTGTAAGGCGTACACCCAATGGGTGTTTTGTAAGCCGTACGGAAAGCCCAAAGTGCATCATCTAATTTGTCCGACCACGATCCACGATTTTCACCTACAGTTCTTTCCAATATTCTCTTTATGCCTCGATTGGAAACTTCTACTTGTCCACTTGTTTGAGGGTGGTACGCAGTAGAAAGACGGTGAGTTACACCATACTTTTGCATGACTTTATCGAATTTGTCATTGCAAAAATGCGTACCACGATCACTAATTATAGCACGTGGAGTTCCAAATCGAGCAAAGAGAGCTTTCAAAAATTTCACGATTACTCGGGCATCATTACTGGGTAAAGCTTTTGCTTCAACCCATTTTGACAAATAGTCAACAGCCACGAGTATATACTTGTTTCCATGAGATGATGGAAATGGCCCCATAAAGTCGATGCCCCATACGTCAAATATTTCACAAACTTGGATTGCATTTTGTGGCATTTCATTCTTTTGTGAAATATTCACGTGACGTTGACAAGCGTCACAGGATTTGACCAATTCTTGGGCATCCTTGTAAATCGTGGGCCAAAAGAAACCGGAATCAAACACCTTTTTGGCGGTGTAATTTGGATTGTGGTGGCCCCCCGTGGGACCAGCATGGCAAGCCTTAAGAATTTCAGAGGCTTCTTGGCCATAAACACACCGCCGGATGACTTGATCCGCACATATTTTGAACAAGTAGGGGTCGTCCCAGAAGTAATGTTTTACATCTTTGAAGAATTTATTTTTTTGTTGGGACGACATCCCTTTCACCACAAAGTTACCCGCAAGGTAGTTTGCGAAGTCGACAAACCACGGGGTAATGGAGTATCCACGAAAGGTAACCACATTGAGTGTCTCGAGAGGGAATGTTTCATTAATTTCTTTCCTCTCGAAGACATCTTGATGGGGGTTTTCCAATCGGGAGAGATGATCAGCAGCTAGGTTCTCAGCACCTTTTTTATCACGAATAATGATATCAAATTCCTGTAGGAGGAGAACCCAACGAAGAAGTCTCGGCTTTGCATCTTGTTTTGCAAAAAGGTACTTCAAAGCCGAGTGATCCGTATACACTATGCTTTTGGTCAGTATCAAGTATGGCCGGAATTTTTCAAAGGCATACACCACAGCTAATAATTCTTTTTCGGTAGTGGTGTAATGGCTTTGAGCCTCGGTCACAGTTTTGCTGGCATAGTGTATAGGCTGAAAATGTTTTGTTTTTCGTTGCCCCAAGACTGCCCCTATCGCATAATCACTAGCATCACACATGAGCTCGAAGGGCAAGTCCCAATCGGGGGCAACAAGAATCGGTGCCTCGGTAAGCTTTTTCTTAAGTGTTTCAAAAGCTTCGATGCTCTCGGGTCATAGGCCGGGCGATTTTAGAAAAATCTTGAATAAACCTACGATAGAAACCGGAATGACCCAAAAAGCTCCTAACACCTTTTACGGTTGTGGGATGAGGTAATTTTGCAATGACATCCACTTTGGCTTTGTCAACCTCAATCCCGTTCTTTAAAATTTGATGGCCGAGGACAATGCCCTCTTTGACCATAAAGTGACTCTTCTCCCAATTTAGACATAACTTTATGTCTTCACAACGTTTTAGCATGTCGTCTAAATGGGAGAGGCATGATTGAAACGAATCCCCAATGACCGAAAAATCATCCATAAAGACCTCCATAGTTTTTCCGATCATGTCGGAAAATATGGACAGCATACATCTTTGAAACGTGCCCGGAGCATTACATAAGCCAAATGGCATACGTTTATAAGCAAAAGTTCCGTAGGGGCACGTGAACGTGCTCTTTTCCTGATCTTGCGGATCAATGGGAATCTAAAAGTAACCCGAGAAACCATCGTGGAAGCAATAGTACTCATTCCCCGCTAATCTCTCGAGCATCTGATCCATAAAGGGTAGAGGAAAATGATCCTTACGGGTGGCGTCATTTAACTTATGATAGTCAATGCAGACGCGCCAACCCGTAACCAAACGAGTTGGAGTTAACTCATTTTCCTCATTTGTGACAACCGTAATGCCACCCGTTTTTGGAACACAATGAATTGGGCTGACCCAAGGACTGTCCGAGATAGGGTAAATCAATCCGGCATCAAGAAGTTTTAAAACCTCTTGTTTGATTACCTCATGAATTTTTGGATTCACCCTTCTTTGTTGTTGGACTGCAGGTTTGAAGTCGTCCTCCATTAAAATCTTGTGTGTACAAAATTCAGGGTCAATGCCCTTGATGTCGGAGAGTCGCCAAGCAATTGCTTGTTTATGAGACTTCAAAACCTTTATGAGAGCAGCCTTTTCCTCATTACTTATGTTTTTGGCAATTATGACGGGTAATTTATCATCACCCGCCAGAAATGCATATTCAAGATGAGGCGGCAAGTCCTTAAGTTCAACCTCGGGGAAGTCATCAGTTTTCTCAACATTCTTGACTTCCTCCTTATGAAGTGTTTGTGGTAGAACAGGAAGAGGAGAGGGATCTTCGTTTAATAATTTTTCAAGTATGAGAATATCCCTCTCGAGGTCGATCTCTTGGTTATCGACTCCATCGGGAATCGAGTCACTTTTGAGAAACGCCTTCATTTCTTCTAAGATGAAGTCACTTCCCTCAAACGGAGTGAGGGAAGGAGAAGAATTGGCAATGATGGGGTGAGAAGACTGAGTGAGGTTTTCACTCGAAGAATCATCAATGAAACCTAAAATCTCTTGAGCATACTCCTCAGCAGCAACATCGATGACATCAATTTGATTCACCAATTCACAGTCATAATCGGAGGAGTATCTCGGAGTTTGATTTAGGTTGAAGGTTATGGCTTCCGTTCCAACACGTAATGTGATCTCATGCTCAAATACATCGATAAGAGCTCACCCAGTTCTAAGAAATCCCCGTCCAAGAATGAGAGGGACCCTAGAATCGGCATCAAAGTCAACAATCACAAAATCTGCCGGAAAATGGAACTTCCCCACTTTAACGAATACGTCCTCGGCAATGCCAATGGGACGAGGAATCGAACGATCGGCAAGCTCTAAAGTCATGCACGTGGGGGTAAGTTCGGGAAGAGAGAGTTTCTTCCACACAGAATATGGCATTAGGTTAATGCTAGCACCTAGATCGGCCAAGGCGAAGCATTCAACCATACCCGGGAAAGTACAAGGAATCAGAAATTTCCCGGGGTCTCCAAGCTTTTCAGGAAGCTTTTTCAAAAGAACTGCTGAGCAGTTCTCATTCAAAGGAGTTCTTGCCATCTCAAAGAGTTTCTCTTTATTACTCAACAGATTTTTGATTGTCGATGCAAACATGGGCATCAAGAGAATAACATCCACGAAGCTAATGTCAAAGTGCAAATCTTGGAAGATTTGGAAAAACTTATCCATTTGGTGATTAGCCTTTTCGCGGAGCTTTTGTTCACTGAGACGTGATGGATAGGGAATAGAAGTTTTGGATTTAAGGTTGTCCACTGGAGTTTCTGGTGGATCAAAGACAACTCCAGGCTTACATCTGGTTTCAGGAATAACCTGAGGTTGGACGTGTGTTGTACTTCGTGGGCTAGGAGTTTGCACCTTGTCCTTTGTCACCTCAGGTTCACGATCCACTACCTTTGGAGGAGAGGAAGAAGAGGTAGTAGGAATTACGGGTTCATCATATGAAGCACCACTTCGTGTTTTGATCGCCTTAGCATCGCCCCTCGGGTTAGCGATTGTGTTGCTCGGTAAAGTAGTACCTGAGCCCGAGGGTCGATCATTTAAAGACTTCTTGATGTCAGAAATCTGGCTGACCAGCAACTTGTTTAACTCTTCTTGGGACTTCATGAATTGTTTCAACAACTCGTCAGATGAAGGCCCGGTTGGAACAATGGCTTGATTCGGATTAGGAATATTTGGAGCTCGATTGTTCGGATTGGGACCTTGATTTTGAAAATTACCCTGATTAGGGTTGTTATTTCCATGAAAATATCCCTGATTGAAATTACCCTGACCTTGGTTCCGATTAAAGTTTCCTTGATTTTGCTGTTGGAAACCTTGATTTTGGAAACCTTGGTTTTGATTTTAAAAACCATGACCCTGATTGAAGTTACCTTGGTTCACTCTATTTTGATTCTGGCCACGGTTTTGGACATTTTGGTTTTGATTTAAACCAGGAGGTCCAGGATAATGATGATGAGGACGATAGCTAGGGTCCATAGGAGGGCGATATTGATTGCCTCCTTGACTTTGGGACCCGGCTACAGCATGAGCTTCATATGGAGTACCATCAGTAGTTGTGCAATTGTAGTAGGCATGCGGCCCACCACAAGTCACACAGACTTCCACTTTTTTAACCTCAGCAGGGGGAGGATGTTGTGGAAACGAAACTTTCTTTATTTGGGCGAGAACCAAAGCTTGGATCGCTTCAGTGAGCTTGTCAATCTTAGCATCCGTGCTAGATCGACTCACAGAAGATGAAGTGGAAGGACCCGCATTAATTTGAGAAACAATCGGTTTGCTTCGTGTAGAGCGGACCTTAGACTTGTTTTCTATGATTTGCAAAGCTTCTTTTGTGGTTCTACTCAAACAGTTACCTCCCGCGGAGGCATTGAGAAAATCCTGATCAGCTTGGCTCACGCCATTGTAAAAAGTATCGAGTTGCATCAACTCAGAGAAACCATGATGTGGACACTTGCGAAGTAATTCTTTGAAACGATCCCACGCTTCACCAAAAGATTCATCATATTTTTTAGTGAACTTGGTGATTTCGTTCTTAAGACTCGTGGTCTTGGAAGGTGGGAAGAATTCATTCACAAACTTTTGGACAAGATCTTCCCATGTCTCAATAGATCGTGGAGGTTGTTTTTCAAGCCAAATACGGGCTTGTCCCTCCAAGGAGAATGGGAAGAGAAGTAGTTTTATTGCTTCACAGGGGACATTCTTGTACTTGATGGTCTATGTGATTTTATTGAACCATCGAATGTGAGCATGAGGATCGTCCCTCTCAAAACCGTAGAATTGACTTGAGGTTACAAGATTGAGTAACCCGGTTTTGAGCTCAAAACTATCAGCCACGATGGCTGGAACAACAATGGCATCTCCGTAACCCTCGATGGGTGCTTGGAGAAGCTCATACATGGGGCGGTCTTCCGCCATGGTGACAGTGGGTGTGGCAACAGTACGGATCTCAGATCCGACTATTGGTGCTGAACGTCGACGAGGTCTTCTAGGTTTTCGTACAAGCTCACGTAATGGGCTAGTAGACCTGGAAGAACGAGTGCGCATGCACTAGGAACAAAAACCAATCAAAACAAAATCGAGGCAAATCAACAGTGAACTTAAACCAATAATCACGAGTGAATGGCTTCTTTAAGAAAGGTACACCACTCACAAGGATACAAAGGCAAGTTTTTATCTTTTGTTTGGGAACTTATTATGTTCACACCTCCAGTTGGTAGGTGTTCTGTCTTGGTTTGCGACGGTTGGTTTTTATGTAGAATTATTATTCACAAGAAAAAACGGATGTTTTTGTGTTTTGTGTATGGGTTTAAAAACTTTTGGACAATATTTTTGGTATCGTCTCGTAATCTAAAATCATTTCTCTTTAAGAATCACCTTAAAAGAAAACCGATTCAGAAAACGTTACGATCTGTTTTGTTGTTTTAAATTTTTTTGGTGTTTTAACACTTTAGGAAAAGTGTTAATGACTTTTTTTTTGTATTTTGATTTAAAATTTACAAAAGTGGTGGTATTTGTACAGTGAATGAGGTGAAGTAACACTAATCTCAAATGACGCTATAGAAATGCGCATACCTCCCCGGCAACGGCGCCAAAAATTGATTGATGCTAAACCACCAACTTATATTGACCAAGGAATGGTAAACAAAGTCAAATAGCCTAAATCAATGCTCCGGGTAATATAAGGTATCACCAGGTCGTTAAATCCCGTTGAGGTGTGAATTGTAACGTTAGCGTACTTGTGATCGGGTGATTATTCACAGAAAATGGTTGTGATAAGAATTTTTTAGAAATTATTGACAAATATAGCTTAGGAAAGCTACGTGATTGATTACGGGAATTAAGATTACAAAGATTTGAGCTAAAACCTAAAAACGTAATTAAAAACGTACGCTGACGAACGAAACAAAAAGTACAACTGATGGACGAAAAAGGTTACAAGTGTAAAATTATTATTTTTACAATCCTAATAAATAAAGAAAATTTTAAGAAAAATAAAAACTATTTTTACACTATTTAATTATTAATTATTAATTAATTACTGATTATCTATTTATTAACTAATTAAACTAATTAGAATTACTAAAAATACTAAAAAGACTTAGAAAATTAAGAAAATTTTTACAAATCTAATTAACCATCACTGGAATCCTAAAAAATTATAAAAAGTTTAATTTATGTATCTTTAAACTAAATTACTAATTATTAATCTAATTACTAATTAATTACCAATTAAACTAATTAAATTATAAAAAATAGAAAATGAACAGTACAAATTCTAGAAAAATTTATAAAAATGTTTTAACTTAAATAAAAGTGAGAAAAATTATAAAAACTAGGTTATACCTTATAAAATCTAATTATGCTATTTAATTACTTAATATTAATTACTAATTAATTAAACTAAAATTAATTCTAAAAACCACTAAAAGACAAAAGAAAAATCTGGAAAAAATTCTAGAATTATTTTAACCTAAAAGAGATTTACTAAAAATATAAAAATGATATATTTCTTATAAATAAGCTAAAAAGAGAATTAAAATGATAAATCCTATTAAATAGAAGCTATCACTATAATTAAAGTTTGTTTTTGGTGTTTTTTCTTTTTGCAAACTGATTATCTACTAAAAACTAAAACTTTTTGTGAAAACACTTTTAATGTAACCCAATAAATAAGCACTTTGAGTGCTTATTCACCCAACAGTTGACTTTTGTTGACTGTGGAGATTATTAAGCTCAAATGGAGTGATGTGGGGTCCACTATGATGAAAGTTGGTTTCTCTGAGATATTTGATCAATGTTAAGCAAGATTCAACCAATCAAGTAACTTAAATAAGCTACAACACACAAATAAGCAGTTGCTTATGGTGGTTCTGAGTCAGATTAGGGACAGAATTTGGGAGCCAATCCAGGTGGGGTCCAGTGGTCAAGAGGTCAAACAAAGGGTCAACAGATCAACTCTGGTAGGAGGGGGATTGGGAGAACCCAAGTATAAGGTGTGGGACCCACTGGGGTGCCCACAAAATACCACCAAAGGTGGTGGGTTGAACTGAGTATGCTGAGTGCAGGGGACTGGGTTGCCCTGCAGCTCACTTCCAAGGGCAATTTAGTCCAAATAAAAAATTCACAAAAACATAAAACTTGTAGAAATCACAAATTCAGCTGGTAGAGTAAACACATAACAAGTTTCAGATCCCAATTCACAACACAAAAACCATGAAAATTCACTCAATTTTTGCAAAAATCTGAGACTTCACTTTCGACTTTTTTAGTAACACTTGCAGTTTGACTTTGGTGAATTTTAGGCTAATTCTACTGATGAATCATGTTAACCTAAGATGTTATGAGATGATTACAAGCTGCTTTCACCCATTATGAACTGATATGAACATTCCTAGGGTCTAAACATCTATCAGTTAGCTATTTAAGAAGCCTAGAGGGTGATTTTGACTTTTGATTGAACAAGGACTGGTTTTTATGGTTATTGTGTCATAATGCAACCTAATTGGACTTACATGAACCAAAAAAAATACAGGTATAGACTAGACTACAGAGTAACAAGTAAATCCAAACACCCCTATTAGTGACTAAGTCATTATTCAAAAACAGCAATCCAGGGGATAATCAATCCATTCTACCAATACCAAAAGAGAATGTCCAAATAAGCTAAAATGAATCAGAAGAACAGAAACAATGTAACACCCCCAAAAGTCGTTAATAACAGCGGAAGACTTAACATGTCAGCGGAAGACTTTCGTGGTATTACTTCAAGGATCTTTGTCACAATCATAGTAGACAACACAAAGTGAAGTATTAAAGTTTAATTTATTTCAAAATACCAAATATCTGGGATACAAGACATTATTAAGTTAAGAACGTGTTTTATTCTGAAGGAAAATAAGTAGTTTATTATGATTCTTGTCATGCTTTTGCCCACTCCGTGCCATCCAGATCCGTCTTGTTTAGTTACCTGAGATAAACATGCTAAAGTCAACATAAAGTTGAGTGATATTCATAGGTATGAGTTTAAGAGTTTGAATCACAAGTTACGAATGTATTGTAATCACACACAATCAATATGTTGAAATAAATGTTCCTGTTATTGCCTTAAGCTCATGATACTCAACGATTAACAGCCAATCATAAATGTGAATTATGATGGTAAGTAATAGGCCCCAAAGATAGGTATTTGTCAATAACCTATTTATAAGAACAATAAAGTGCGCCTGGTGTTTTCTCCAACAACCAAACGAGGATTGTCAATCACTAATAGTACTATCCACAATTATTTACGTTCACCCTTCAAGTGATTAACGTTCATGATCGAGGGACTTTTGACAATAGTAACTTAAGCAAATAACATTGGCCTGACGGTATTTCAATACCCGGTATAAAAGACTTGTGATCGAGTTTTAAGCATGTATCTCCCCCACAGGAAAAATAGTTAAAGAGTGGGATATGAAATCACCTTATTAGTACAGTGGTATCGTAGTCTCAACAAAGCAAGGAAACGGCTTCACACAACACAACCTAAAAGATAATGCAAGTTTCAGTTGATAGTCTAAATCTGGTTTTTATCGCGAATGCTTGTTATTTAGTTACGAATGAATCTCGTGTTTATTTAAGTGCCTAAAGTTCAAAAACAACGTTATATATACCTATAACTCGTAAGTAAAATGATCGATGATTGATATAAAGTTAGTTTTTATAATGAAAATAAACGTATCGTTTTACAAGAAATAAATAACGTATTGTTATATCGTTTAATTATAATTACGAATATATATCGTATATATATATATATATATATATATATATATATATATATATATATATATATATATATATATATATATATATATATATATATATATATATATATATGTATGTATATGTTTATGTTTATATAAGTTTTATATATGTTTATATATGTAAAAAGGTTAATATTATTTTGTTAAGTAATATTTATAGAAAATTCCTTTAAGTTTCCAAAATTTACATTTTTAATCCCTAACGATATATATATATATTACACCGTTAGTCCAAAATATATATAATATACATTTTAGGTCCAAAAGCATCAATATTTACATTTTTCAACTCTAATTATCATTTTTAACAGTTTAGAACTCAAAGTTTTATATTTTGATAGTTTCTACCCATAGTTTACCATTGTGACACTTTTAGTCCCTCGGTTCGAAAAATTTGCAAACTTGGTCCAAATTTCACCAAATTAAAAGTTTAACATTTTCATTATTAGATTAAGCTCATAATATTCAGAAAAGCTTATTTCTTCAGCTTATTTGCTTAAAAAGCTTATTTTCCACCTAATGGGCTTAACGTGTAAATTTAAAGGTCCGTTAAGGTTTCGTGATCCAATGGGCTTATGAAAGGTTTGGGCCCTGACTTGGGCTTATTTTTGGATGCCAAAAACACTGGAGTTGGGCTCCCAGGCCCAGTGTATCACGTTGGCTTAGTGGACTTGAGATAAGCCCAACGTTAATGGCTTATTTGTTTTATACGAAAACTGTTTTAGGCGGGTTCAAAAAGAGTCGAGTAAATAGTTCAAATGAGCTTGTTAGGTCGAATGAAAAGTGTTTCCCAATTGTTTACCAAGGTGATAATGAGATCGAGTTATAAAAAGTGTGGGTCGTGTGTTTACATTTTGAATTAATGAGGCCAAGTTCATGTACGAAACTCATTATGAAAAACTGCTCAACACTTAGAAATATTCTAAGTGTTGAGACTTTATTCGAAAAGTTCAATGGGTCTCAAAAGGGGTCGAATACTTTGAGTATCCGTTATTTTTAGACTCGAAACTCTTTACATCTCGTTTGACAATGTTCCAAATAATTAATGTCTCCAAAAATAATAATATGTTACGTTCGTATATTAAGAAATAACGAGGCAAAGTGATCGAGCAAACTTTCATTTTGAAAACAGTTTCAACACTTAGAAATATTCTAAGTGTTTGTGCTTATTCGAATGGGTCAAGGTATACATGGAACGTGTGATATAATGTACGTATACGTTGTTATTAGCTCAAAAATATTATCATACTCGGTTTTTAGCGTGTTCAAAAATGAAGAGAAGGAAAAACATATATATGTTACGTTTGTATATAACAAAATAAATTATCAAAGTAAACGTGCAAAATATAATGAAATGAAAAAAATATAAAGGATTAAATAAGTTTCGAGTTGGCTTACTTCACCTCAAAAGGTGGGGTAAAATGGTTCGTATGGTTCGAGTAGGTACGTAGGATCAATGGTACGATGGTCCGCTCCTAGTAAGGTTCACAACGAGCAAACATGGTTCCTCCTTGGATCACTTGTGCACTTCGTACTAGCTCCAAACCTTCTGTCCCGTTCAACTAGTGCTATTCGACTTGAACTTGTATATTTGGTAAGTTTATGTGTGTGTGATCATCTCAGGTTGCATGGGAAGGTTTTATAGAGAGTTTAGAAGATGTGAACACAAGAATAAAGCCAAGGAAGTGTTGTGTTGTTTCGTTTATGTGTGGTGGCACCACAATTCCCTCCAATCGAATCATGGCAGTAAAAGGAATGTGTCATACAATCCTTGTTCATTCCTGACATTCCACTGTAGCTTGTGAGTTAATCTAGTAGTCATTGGGTAAGTTGGGTGGTGTCTAGGAAAGCTTGAACACGTTTTTGGAAGTTATATACCTACGGTTTGGTTGGTTTTTGAGTTTTACTTTGGGCTGATTAGAACGACTAACTGAGTGAGTTATGGAACAATTTTGGTCATTCTTGAATCCTTGCTAGGTGAATAATAGAGTGGTGCAAAGATATAACTAGCTTGTGTGTCGAAAACAAAAGAAACAAGGGTGTGTTTGGAGGTGTGTCGTGGTTGAGTAAAACAACTAAAGAGGGTGCGTTTTGGGCTTTGAGCCCTTTGGGCTTGTGTTTTCGTTTGGTCCAGCAGAAAAGGAAAAACAAATATATAAAAAGGGTCCGTTTGGTTTGTTAGTTGGGTTTAAGGCCCAATGAGTCAATGGGACCCACCTGGTGTGTTTTGAGAGTCGGGTTACGATCAAATAATATTAATGAGTGATCTCGGGAATTTTCGTAGGCTCCGGGAATATATAAATATTATACCTTAAATATACGAAACGTATATAAAATATAAATGTTTTTAATATATATATTCGCGATAATTTAGACTATCTAGGTTTGTGTGCAAGCAACGTTTCTAAGCAAAAGATAATTCAAAATTTTACCGTTGTGATTTATATATCAGTTAAAAAAAAAAGAAAATTCATACGTAAAAGTGGTTATTTAAATAACGTAATAACTTGTAAGTATTTAATAACCGTTGGGAAAATTACGAGAGGCTACAGTACATACATCTTACAGTGAATTCCGTCCCGGAATTCGAGTTTAGGAGGGTTGCCAAGGGTGTCTAAGAGAAGAGGTGTGGGTACTTGGTGCGAAACTGGTCCTCGCGTTCCCAAGTATACTCTGGTCCTCGTTTAGAGTTCCAACGAACTTTTATGATAGGGATACGGTTTTGTTTCAGTTGTTTGACTTCTCTATCCATGATTTCTACTGGTTCCTCGGTAAAAACGAGTTTGTCATCAAGTTGTAATTCTTTCAATGGAATGACCAAAGATTCATCGGATAAACATTTCTTGAGGTTTGACACATGAAAAGTGTTGTGAATTCGGCTAAGTTCCTCGGGTAGTTCAAGTTTATATGCCATGGGTCCAATTCTTTCTAGGATTTTGAATGGACCGATGTATCTTGGGTTTAATTTTCCTCTCTTTCCGAATCGTATCATTCCTTTCCATGGTGATACTTTTAACATAACCTTATCTCCGATCTGAAAATCCATGGGTTTTCTTTTTAGGTCGGCGTAACTTTTCTGTCGGTCTCTAGCGGTTTGTAAACGTTGTTTGATTTTGATGATTTTCTCGGTTGTCTCATGAACTAGATCCGGTCCCGTGAGTTGTACTTCTCCGATTTCTGCCCAGCAAACGGGTGATCTACACTTTCATGTATTTTATCATTCTGAGGCATGAGATGATTCCGTATCGGTTTTTATTCTTGTCGCCATGGATAACGAGGGTTTCATTCTTAAAAGGAATGTGTATGGCTTTCTCGTCACAATGAATCTTAGCATGATGTTTGGATAACCAATCCATTTCGATGATAGCATCAAAACTACCGAGTTGGACAGGCATCAGGTCAATAGGAAAGGATTCTCCTACGAGGGTTAAGATACAATCTTTTAAAACAGAGTTGGTGCTAATTAAGTTCCCATTGGCCATTTCTATCTCGTATGTGGTGTTTAGCTTAGAAGGGTTAGAGTTAATGAAAGGGGCAAACGTATCTGACACGAAGCTCTTATCTGCTCCAGAATCAAATAATACTCTAGCATTATGATGATTTAATAAGAACGTACCCGTGACAACGTCGGGGTTTTGTGGTTCATTTTCATTTCCCATCACGTATGCTCTTGCTCGTGCAGTGTTCTGACTATTTCCTTTTGGACAGCGGTTCTTGAAGTGTCCAGTTTCTCCGCATGAGTAACATGTTGGTGCTATTGGTTGTAGGTTGCTGCCGGTAGCAGGGGTCCTACAATCTTTTGTGGCATGACCTATCCTTTGGCATTTATGGCATTTTACTGTACAAGCACCATTGTGATGGAGCTTGCATCGGTTGCACTGTGGCTTAATACCTTGATATCCATTGCCATTGGTTGCCGTAAATATCTTAGGAGGTTCTTGTCGTTGGTTCTGTTGTTGACGATGTGGGTTCTTGTTCTGGTGTTGTTGTTGGTTGATCCTGTTGTAGTTGTTGTTGTTGTGGTGATGGTTGTTGTTGCGATGGCCGTTGTGGTAGTGATTGTGGTTTTGATTGTGGGTGGTTCTCCTGTCATCGAGCTTTCTTTTGAGTTCGTTGCACTTGATTTCGCGGTCTAGGAGTTTTTGTGCTAGCTCCATTGCGACTTCTAGTGATGGTGGGTTGGATGCTGTGACGTTTCCTTCAATATTCCGGGGAAGACCTTCAATATACTTTTCCAGAGTTTTCTCTAAATCTGGTACGATAGAAGGACATAATGCCATCAGCTCGTGGAATCTTCTGTTGTAAGCCCTAAGATCGATTCCTTTGACTGCAAGGACATGGAATTCGTCTTCCAGTTTCCTTATTTCGGATCGAGGGCAGTACTTCTTTAGGATCTTGGCTTTGAATTCCGTCCAAGAGAGTCGGTACGCTGCTTCTGTACCTAAAGTTTGAGTTGTAGCGGTCCACCATGACAAAGCGTCATCCATTAAGGTTCCTGTGGCAAATGTGACCCTGTTGTTTTCCGAGCATCCACTCCTTTGGAATACCGTTTCGCATCTCTCGAACCAATGGGCGAGTTTAGTTATCCCTTCAGTACCCATGAAGTAAGTCGGCTGACAAGCCATAAAGTCTTTATAGGTACATTGGCGAGGTGCGGGAGCAACATTTCTTGCCGGTTGTGCGTTAGCATTTGCTTGTTCGGCTAAGGCTGCATTGATTCCATTGGTGATTGCTTGTTGGATTTCTTCCGGGGTCATGGTTGCTGCTGAGGTAGTGGTCGTGGTTCTCTTAGGTGCCATATTCCTAAAAATGAGAATATATTTTCAGAATTTTCATAATAACCATCTTGTGTTAGACGTTTTAGTAACATCAATAGGTTCAAAGTTATAATAGTGTCACATATATCACGATGCAATATACGATATCATAACACTTATGAAAATAAAGTAAACATAACATCATTGATTAGATTGTCGTTTTGAGTTTACATCACTTATTTATTCTTGTTGACATATCTCTAGGACATTCAAATACAAGTTATTACTGTGATGTGGGTGAGGCTATGTCGACAATCTATGGCATTCTAGGGTTTTCCTTGGTTATCATCAAGACGACGTTCTAGTTCCTGAATTTTGGCGGCCATGGTTTCTATGATTTGGTCTCGGTCTCTCTCCCTAGCTTGTGTTTCTTGTTGTGCACGTCGCAGAGACATGACTTGGGCTCTTGTGGTGTCGAGAGCTTGATCGATGTCACACATGATGTCCTTGTTTACGGTGTTAGCAGAGCAAAGTAATCCGATGAATTCCATAGCTTCACCGAATTGGGTACTTAGTTGTTCAATCATGGTTCCCATCTCTAGGTGTCCCATCACAAGTTGTTCTATCTCAGCTGACATGACATCTATCAGTTCATTAGGGATGTTGTTCACCAAGGCGGCTATGGCGTCTAACCTGTCTTCATGTCTTACTAACCTAGCTGCCAAGAGTGGTATGGTATGGTGAATGGGTTCTCCAGTGACTGGAAGGATCTTAGATGCAGCAAATGATGATCTTTCACCAAGTTCTCTGTTGGTGGGGGTACCTTCTTGAGATCTCCAATACTTAAGGATTGGTAGTAGAAATGACCATTTGCGAGCATTGACCCGCTTACGAGCCTTATGGTTGGTTCTTGCATAATAGTAAGGATCTGAGGAGGTAGGATGAATCTGGTAATTCCTTGGTTGATAAGGCAGAGGAGCACTGGAAGTTTTCACAGGTGGTGGACTGTTGATTGTCACTGGTACAGTAGTAGTCTGCTGATAAAATATACTAGGTAGTATCACTGGTTCTGCAGTTGGAGCAATTTCCTTTTTCCATTTAGTATCATCCCAGATGTCTTTTTCTTAAGCATATGAAAGAGCTTTTCCAGCAGTGGCTGGTTCATAAGGCTGGAATGGAGAAATTTGCTTACTGCGTCTGATTGGACCAGATGATGCTTGAGGTGAAGTAAAGGATTGCTGACTTTCCTTATTCTTGTCTGTTGTAGGTGACACAGTCATTGGAGCAAGAGTTGGTACAATAGGTGTAGAGCTCTCAGTTTCCGAATCCGATAACAAAACAATGAAGTTGGGTTTGGAAGACATGGTACTGTAATAATCCCGATTAGTAAACATAGTTATTAGCATAATCATAACATGTAAGCATATATCAAGTTATATAAGTAAGAAATAATGAGAAGTAACTTTTCTACCAGATGTTGGAATGTAGGCACGGAGGGCATGAAGTGGTATTTTGTAAAAATGGTCCAGTTAAAGTGTAGTTATAGTCCAATGTTTAAAAACATCTGGTTCTCTATAACCGTGGCTCTGAATACCAATCTGTAACACCCCCAAAAGTCGTTAATAACAGCGGAAGACTTAACATGTCAGCGGAAGACTTTCGGGGTATTACTTCAAGGATCTTTGTCACAATCATAGTAGACAACACAAAGTGAAGTATTAAAGTTTAATTTATTTCAAAATACCAAATATCTGGGATACAAGATATTATTAAGTTAAGAACGTGTTTTATTCTGAAGGAAAATAAGTAGTTTATTATGATTCTTGTCATGCTTTTGCCCACTCCGTGCCATCCAGATCCGTCTTGTTTAGTTACCTGAGATAAACATGCTAAAGTCAACATAAAGTTGAGTGATATTCATAGGTATGAGTTTAAGAGTTTGAATCACAAGTTACGAATGTATTGTAATCACATACAATCAATATGTTAAAATAAATGTTCCTGTTATTGCCTTAAGCTCATGATACTCAACGATTAACAGCCAATCATAAATGTGAATTATGATGGTAAGTAATAGGCCCCAAAGATAGGTATTTGTCAATAACCTATTTATAAGAACAATAAAGTGCGCCTGGTGTTTTCTCCAACAACCAAACGAGGATTGTCAATCACTAATAGTACTATCCACAATTATTTACGTTCACCCTTCAAGTGATTAAGGTTCACGATCGAGGGACTTTTGACAATAGTAACTTAAGCAAATAACATTGGCCTGACGGTATTTCAATACCCGGTATAAAAGACTTGTGATCGAGTTTTAAGCATGTATCTCCCCCACGGGAAAAATAGTTAAAGAGTGGGATATGAAATCACCTTAGTAGTACAGTGGTATCGTAGTTTCAACAAAGCAAGGAAACGGCTTCACACAACACAACCTAAAAGATAATGCAAGTTTCAGTTGATAGTCTAAATCTGGTTTTTATCGCGAATGCTTGTTATTTAGTTACGAATGAATCTCGTGTTTATTTAAGTGCCTAAAGTTCAAAAACAACGTTATATATACCTATAACTCGTAAGTAAAATGATCGATGATTGATATAAAGTTAGTTTTTATAATGAAAATAAACGTATCGTTTTACAAGAAATAAATAACGTATTGTTATATCGTTTAATTATAATTACGAATATATATCGTATATATATATATATATATATATATATATATATATATATATATATATATATATATATATATATATGTATGTATATGTTTATGTTTATATAAGTTTTATATATGTTTATATATGTAAAAAGGTTAATATTATTTTGTAAAGTAATATTTATAGAAAATTCCTTTAAGTTTCCAAAATTTACATTTTTAATCCCTAACGATATATATATATATTACACCGTTAGTCCAAAATATATATAATTTACATTTTAGGTCCAAAAGCATCAATATTTACATTTTTCAACTCTAATTATCATTTTTAACAGTTTAGAACTCAAAGTTTTATATTTTGACAGTTTCTACCCATAGTTTACCATTTTGACACATTTTGACAGTTTCTACCCATAGTTTACCATTTTGACAGTTTCTACCCATATTTTGACAGTTTCTACCCACAGTTTCTACCCACAGTTTCTACCCATAGTTTACCAAATTGCACCAAATTAAAAGTTTAACATTTTCATTATTAGATTAAGCTCATAATATTCAGAAAAGCTTATTTCTTCAGCTTATTTGCTTAAAAAGCTTATTTTCCACCTAATGGGCTTAACGTGTAAATTTAAAGGTCCGTTAAGGTTTCGTGATCCAATGGGCTTATGAAAGGTTTGGGCCCTGACTTGGGCTTATTTTTGGATGCCAAAAACACTGGAGTTGGGCTCCCAGGCCCAGTGTATCACGTTGGCTTAGTGGGCTTGAGATAAGCCCAACGTTAATGGCTTATTTGTTTTATACGAAAACTGTTTTAGGCGGGTTCAAAAAGAGTCGAGTAAATAGTTCAAATGAGCTTGTTAGGTCGAATGAAAAGTGTTTCCCAATTGTTTACCAAGGTGATAATGAGATCGAGTTATAAAAAGTGTGGGTCGTGTGTTTACATTTTGAATTAATGAGGCCAAGTTCATGTACGAAACTCATTATGAAAAACTGCTCAACACTTAGAAATATTCTAAGTGTTGAGACTTTATTCGAAAAGTTCAATGGGTCTCAAAAGGGGTCGAATACTTTGAGTATCCGTTATTTTTAGACTCGAAACTCTTTTCATCTCGTTTGACAATGTTCCAAATAATTAATGTCTCCAAAAATAATAATATGTTACGTTCGTATATTAAGAAATAACGAGGCAAAGTGATCGAGCAAACTTTCATTTTGAAAACAGTTTCAATACTTAGAAATATTCTAAGTGTTTGTGCTTATTCGAATGGGTCAAGGTATACATGGAACGTGTGATATAATGTACGTATACGTTATTATTAGCTCAAAAATATTATCATACTCGGTTTTTAGCGTGTTCAAAAATGAAGAGAAGGAAAAACATATATATGTTACGTTTGTATATAACAAAATAAATTATCAAAGTAAACGTGCAAAATATAATGAAATGAAAAAAATATAAAGGATTAAATAAGTTTCGAGTTGGCTTACTTCACCTCAAAAGGTGGGGTAAAATGGTTCGTATGGTTCGAGTAGGTACGTAGGATCAATGGTACGATGGTCCGCTCCTAGTAAGGTTCACAACGAGCAAACATGGTTCCTCCTTGGATCACTTGTGCACTTCGTACTAGCTCCAAACCTTCTGTCCCGTTCAACTAGTGCTATTCGACTTGAAGTTGTATATTTGGTAAGTTTATGTGTGTGTGATCATCTCAGGTTGCATGGGAAGGTTTTATAGAGAGTTTAGAAGATGTGAACACAAGAATAAAGCCAAGGAAGTGTTGTGTTGTTTCGTTTATGTGTGGTGGCACCACAATTCCCTCCAATCGAATCATGGCAGTAAAAGGAATGTGTCATACAATCCTTGTTCATTCCTGACATTCCACTGTAGCTTGTGAGTTAATCTAGTAGTCATTGGATAAGTTGGGTGGTGTCTAGGAAAGCTTGAACACGTTTTTGGAAGTTATATACCTACGGTTTGTTTGGTTTTTGAGTTTTACTTTGGGCAGATTAGAACGACTAACTGAGTGAGTTATGGAACAATTTTGGTCATTCTTGAATCCTTGCTAGGTGAATAATATAGTGGTGCAAAGATATAACTAGCTTGTGTGTCGAAAACAAAAGAAACAAGGGTGTGTTTGGAGGTGTGTCGTGGTTGAGTAAAACAACTAAAGAGGGTGCGTTTTGGGCTTTGAGCCCTTTGGGCTTGTGTTTTCGTTTGGCCCAGCAGAAAAGGAAAAACAAATATATAAAAAGGGTCCGTTTGGTTTGTTAGTTGGGTTTAAGGCCCAATGAGTCAATGGGACCCACCTGGTGTGTTTTGAGAGTCGGGTTACGATCAAATAATATTAATGAGTGATCTCGGGAATTTTCGTAGGCTCCGGGAATATATAAATATTGTACCTTAAATATACGAAACGTATATAAAATATAAATGTTTTTAATATATATGTTCGCGATAATTTAGACTATCTAGGTTTGTGTGCAAGCAACGTTTCTAAGCAAAAGATAATTCAAAATTTTACCGTTGTGATTTATATATCAGTTAAAAAAAAAAAATTCATACGTAAAAGTGGGTATTTAAATAACGTAATAACTTGTAAGTATTTACTAACCGTTGGGAAAATTACGAGAGGCTACAAACAAAGGTGTCAAACACCACAAATTCCAAAGATACACAGATCTAACAAGTATAACAGGCAATGAAATAGTGGTATACCAATTATCCTCAAACTTATGATGAAATGACAGATTAAGTAACTACTAAACTAATTGGCAATAGAAACAAACAACAATGAACAACAATGATTATGGCAGATTAAATAAAAAGAATGAAAATTCTTACAACAATCTCCAAAGTAGAAACAAGGCAGAACCACAATACCAAACTATAGGTTTCCCATGAAACCACTAACCCAGGGCCATCCTTAAGCTACCCTGCTCCTTGCATCTTATTCATTTTCATATATATATATATATATATTTACTTCTTATTTTTGTATTTTTTTTGAATAAACTGAAAATTAAACTAAAAATGGATTAACAAACTGAGAACTTATATTATTTAAAAGGCAACAGATTACAAGCTTGAGTTTACTGAAATTGAAAAGTTACATTAAATTTGAACACAACAAAATTAAGCTAAAAATTCTAACACTAGTCTTCACTGCTTCTCTTCTTCTTATAGCTCCACATTAGGGTTTTGTGGGGCCCTTTGAGCTTTTCCCAGCTTGAATTTCCAACCCTAGGATCAAAACAAGTAATCTCAGCCGTTTAAATTCTTTGGCGCCCAACTCTTTTTTGTCTGTTTCTTTGAGATAATTGAAGCCAGAGGTTAGTTTTGGAGGGTAGCATTTGGAGGGGTGTAGGGGGGATAGGTTATGATGGTTGAGTGTTAAGGGGGAGGGTGATGATGGTTTTTGCAGGGTCACGGGTATTGGAGGAGGTGGAGGTCAAACGGTCATGTTGACCGTAGGTTTTTATTATTAAAAGGGAAGGGTGTTGGGCTGTGTTGGTGATGGGCTAGGGTATGAGGTGGGCTTGGGATAGGATCACAAAAGGGGTGGGTTAAGTTTGTGCATTGGGTTTGTTTTTGGTTTTGGTATTATAACTTAAGGGTCCGGTTGGAAAAATAGTCACAAGGACCAAATTTGAATTTTTACCAAAGCTAAGGGACCAGAAATGCCAACCTCCCAAAGTTATTCCAAGGATAAATCATGCCAAGTTTTATATACCAAAACCCATTTTTGCAAATTTTTTTATTTTCAAAATTCCCAGGGACTATTTTTGCAAAATTCCAAACTCCAGGGACCAATCATGTAAATTTTCCAAATTTATCACCCAAAGTCCGTTTTTGATAACTTTTGATTTTTTAGGGACTTGGGTTTACTTTTATTTCAAAATAAATGCATAGGGACTATTTCTGACAAATTTTGAAACTTGGGGGACTGAAACTGCCAATACTGCAAACTTTGATCGTTTTTCATTTGTTTTTGCTCGTTTTGCATTTAAAACACATAAACCACAATCCCTGGGATAATTTAAGTATTTTGATTACTTTTCGATTGTTTTTGTATGTTTTGGCAGTTTAAACACGATAAAAATGATGAGTGTTTGCGCACTCATCAAAGAAGAACTTGAAGAAGAGAGTCGATCAAAAATGAGTCAAGTTGAATATTGGACACCATATGATTATTCAAAAACTCCTCACATTTCTAAATCTTTTGTTCCTCAAAAGGAAATACCTGAAAAATATTGGTTTGTCACTGAGTCATATGTTTCATCTTCTAATGCGGCTCCGGTCCAAACTGTGGCACAAGTAAATTGTCCTTTACCATCTTCTGGTGAAGTAACACCTTTACCAAAAAGTTCTCGTGTTTTAAATTATTTCAAAACTTTTATGGAAGACATCGTAATTTTGGAGGAAACAATTGAACGTAATTCAGAAATAAAAATTGAAACTTTTCAATCCGCTTATGAGCGTGAAAAGAGAGATATTTTTCAAAAACAATTGTTGCCAACTGTTCAACACCTCCGTCTTTGTGCTACAAGTTGGGAACAACATCTGCAAAAAGAAGTTAAATAAATGATAGATGTTTTCAAATCAAATGAAAATGCAATTTTGGTTCAAAAGCATAGAAACAGAGTTTTGAAAAATGATGTCGATCGACACTTGGAAGAAGTTCTCAATGCTGATATTATGTCTATTATCATGAATGATCTCTGTAATCTGGTACTTTTATGCTTGTGGAAGATCACTGTACTGATAATGATTTGCTGACTACAGAAATTGAGACATTAAAACAAGAAAATGATATACTGAGGAAAAACAATGATGATGTGACACAACGTTTTTCAAAAGAAAATTTTCAACTCAAACAACGACTTGAATGGTGTCAAGCTCAAAGTCTTCAAACGGAATTACAACTTCAGAGTCAAAATGTTTCAAAGTCTTGTCAAAGTTGTAAAAACAATGAGTCTTTTAAAAGTCTGTGTCTCAAATATGAGAAGGAAATTGCGGAATTAAAAATTGAAAACGCTGAATGGCAACAAAACCGCGATGACATTAAGTATTGCAATGGTTTACTTAAGTATGATATTCAGGATAAAAATCACATCATCATTGACTTGAAAGAGAAAATTAAGCTACTCCAAAAAGGAAAGTTTGTTGACACCACTTGTGATAGTACCAGAATTGAACCAAGTAGACAAAACTTATAAGGGAAATGATATTCAAAACACTAATGTTGACCCTTCCACTTCAACAGGACTAGTCTCCACTAATAGCGTTAGCAGACCCAAGCAAAAAAGTAACAAGAAGAATAGGATCTTGAAACGTAAAAGAGGAACACTAGAAGCTCAAGAAGTAGAAGATCAACTTAGGAATTCGAATAAAATTCATGTTGCATCTGATTTAGATTCTAATATGGCAAATTGCAATCAAAATCTCAATGTAACGAATGATGAACCTTTGAATGTTCTGAATATTAATGCATCTTGTGTGTTTTGTCATAAACGTGTATTATCTGGTGATCATGCAAAATGTGTAGCTAAATCTCTCTTAAATCGTCCTAAGAAACATAGGACAGGCATTCCTTTTAGGCCCACTATTGCCTCTAAGTCTATCTTAGGAAAACTGCCATCTACGGCTTCTAATGATGTTGCAGTCACCCCCATAGTTGAGAAGAACAAATCTAGGAACAAGCCCAAAACTAGTGAATTCACCAAAAAGAAAGTGAGAACTAGTTGGAATTGGCAACGTTGGTTGGAATATAAACCTGAATTTAAATGGATTCCTAAATTATTGAATACGTGTGCTACTAACCAACAGGAACCCGCACTTTCTTTGGGTTCCACCCTTACTTCTGTTCCATCCTCATCTTCTTCTTGTGATGCAGGTGGTTCAGATTATTCTCTGGATTGTTAATAGCGGATGCACCCGACATATGACAGGCAACCTCAAACTCTTAGTCAACTTTGTTTCAAAGTTTATCGAAAATGTCAGATTTTCGGGAATGATCATTACGCTATAATCATGGGATACGGTGACTATGTCAGTGGGAACATTGAAATCAGTTGTGTTTATTATGTGGAAATCTTAGGTCACAACCT
>JARVZY010001885.1:0-28349 GCA_030686995.1 Artemisia argyi
GCCATGAAACAAAAATCAAATTTCAGGAAAATTTCGGGAAAAATGAATAGTAAAATTTCCCGGGAATAGTAATTAACCTGAAAATGTGAATTGTTACAGTCTCTACCCCTTACGGGGAACTTCGTCCCGAAGTTCTTTGTGTGTCATATGTTGGAGTGGTGTCGATGAAAAGGTGTGGTTACTTATGAGGACTAAAGTCTGGGATTACCAGTGATGTAGTTTGATTTGTCGTTTCAGTGTATGGTGTAGGATGAGGCTTACTTTTATGTAGGAAAGGTATGGTAATAGTCGAATATCAAAGGAAATTGATATAGCAGACGAATATTAATAGGAATTGAGATAGTAGTTGCAATCATAGCCTAGTAGGTAATCTGTTGTTGTACCTAGTGTTTATTGACTTCATACTTATGTTATTTCGGATACAAATAAGCCCACTTGTTTATAATTCTTTATTTACATAGAGAGGCATCCCAAACAATGTAAGTAAAGGAATATAAACTTATGCTTCGGTGATTTACAATTTCTTTATTTAAATGAAAAGGCATCCCAATCCATTCAAATAATTATAAATCATCCTACTTAAGAATTCCCAACACAACATTCATACTTAGCCGGTGTGTTACAAGGTAGTGTATTACGAGATGATACTGGTGTTCCAAAAGTACAAGATGAATATTCAATCTTGTAAAGCTGATGAGGGTGCTTTGTGGTGTAACTATGGATGATTTGAGCTTTAAAAGTGCATCAAGATCTGTTAATGAGCTTGTGGTTGCAACGGTTGTGAAGATAATGATGTGATATGTTGATGAACAAAAGTGTGTAGTGTATGCTTAACATTAATATTGGTAGAGATGTTGAGTTTGTTTTGAAAATCTTAAGAGATTTTAAAGTTTTATGACAGAATGGTATCCTTAGGACCTAAACAGGATAGTACTTCTACGGGATGAAGAGAAGAATTGATAACTATCCCAAGATAGTAGTTCGGATTATCTCATAAATGAAAACTTTCAAGAATGAAATTAGGTAGTACAAATAAGGTGTTAAGATTTCGCTGAATGGTAAGACACTATCGTGTCTCTAGATCGTTTTAAAGAATTCTGGTGGTTTATCGAGTTCAAGTAGGAAATTAATTTGAACATAACCCTAGTACAACTACTCTCAGTATTTGAAAATTTTAAGTCAAATATAGTTAGTCAAACTATATTCCACTGTCCCTAGGTTAAATATAGGTGACTAGTCTATATTTAGCCGAGGTTCGATAAAATTTTCAAATACCTAAATTAGGTATACTTGTGATATGTCCGTTGCTTTTGAGAAACTGTCTACTAAACAAAGGCGATGTTAAACCATTCAGTTGCAAGTCCCACCCATACAATACTTGTAACCTATGTTTTCACATTCCATTGCATAGAAGATAGTACGGGTAGATATGTGTGGAAAGTAAGTTTTAAGTAGTTCTAAAACAGTCCATACTTGGCCAGGATCACGAACTTTTAACAATGAAGGTTTCAGAAGAAAACTATGATGAATGTAGAGAAACTTCAGCTTTTGTAGATGATGGATTAGTTTATCCTTTAGAAATCTCATATTTCTATTTGGAAATTGATAGATTGTGATGGGTTTTTGATATCATATGAAATGATATTGGTGAGGTGATGGAATAATTCCAGAGACCATTGCGCAAATCACAATGTCTCAGAAGTAGATTAGACCATTGTGCAATTCACAATGTTAGGGAAGTAGATTAGACCATTGTGTGACTCAAAACATTTGAGAAATGATTAAGACCATTGTATCATACAATGTCCGGGAAATAGGGAAGACCATTTTAATTCGTTACAATATCTTGGACATAAAATGTTGGAGTAGGAACATGATTAGGAGAATGTGGTTGTGTCGAAATGCCCTAGAATAGGCATACGCAGATATGTTTAGTCCATTTTTTTATAAAAATGATTGAAAATAAATCGAGTGTATATATCAATATACTTATATATGTTCGTGTAGTGTAAAATGCCTAGTGTGTATATATCAATATACTTATATGTTCATGTAGTATAAAATGCTTACGGGGAAATGCTCAATTATGCTAAGGGTACCTATATCCATATGCTAACATGTTTGTGTAGTATAAAATGCTTAATAAGTCCATAATCGTCTGGAGGATGGAAGACACGGAGAGCGGAAGGCTATAAAAATGCTTTTGCTTGTGAGTGTAGTTATAGTTTAGGTCTCAATTAGACCCGTTTCTCAATAACCATGGCTCTGGTACCAATCTGTAACACCCCCAATTCATGGATGCAGCGGAATTCAAACTGGGTGTTACTCGACGGCACAATAGTCACAATAATAGAAAACGAACTCCAATTGAGTCGTTTTTAAAAGATTTATCATTCAAATTGTATAAATATCAGAGATTACAAAATGAGGTCCCAGATGGTTCCATGTTTACAAATTACATTAAATGAGTTTTTGAATGATAATAAAATTTATAGCCATCCTGAATATCCGTGCTCCTCCCGTGCCATCCTTGATCGTCATGAACCTGAAATACATGCTTGAGAGGTCAACACAAAGGTTGAGTGATATTCATAGAGTTTGTTTAATGTTTGAACACAACGTGTTGGTAGTTAAATCGTTGAACACAATAATCGTAGTGTGAGCTATAGATTCACACTCATAGTTAGAAAACAAAGATGGGCTACGTTGTTATATACCCAGAAAGGTTATTAATTCACTAAGCTTATGACACCAAAACGTTAACGAGTACCAATATCAATCGGCGGAGTTATCCCGGTAGGTACTTTGCCGTCATACCTAATGTCTCAAATATTAATGCATTTGTTTGAACTCGTAGTTGTTCAACACAAATGGGATTCGTCAATCCCAATAGGCCTATTCACAATATTCGCGCTCACTATTACTAGTGATTAAATGGTTCATAATAAGGGATCTTCGTTTGGCAAGGATGTTACTTAGTGATAATAAAACATAGTCGAATAGCATACAGTAGAAAGCATTGTGTTCGAGTAGAAAAATAATAGCATGTATTCCCCCCAAGGGTTTGTAAAATAGTTAAACAATAGAAAGTGGGGCTATGAACTCACCTTGAGTTGGATGATGTATAATGATAATGATGGATATGCCGTAAGAACTTCTACGAGCAACCTAGAATAATTGTTGCAACTTAGGTTTGGAATAATGTCTAAGGAAACATAAACGTGCCAATATATGTGTCTTGCACTTAGTCCATGATGTGGTACAATGTATAGTGTAAGTCTTTGAAAAGAAATGATTCATGAAACATGTATAGTTTATATATCGTTTACTACCGTTCGGGCCGACATAATTCAGAAGTCGTGTAGTAAACGCTCGAGGAGCCAGGACACTTTAATTCGTAAATCCACAACTCATCTCGACGGCTTACATAATGAACTCCTCACATGAGGCTCCCTACTATTGTAGTAGTTGATAAAATATATATGTATAAGTTTTGATCCGAAAAGCTACATGTCCAATATTTGAATAAACTTAGGAAAGTTTATGATTACATGAAGATTGTTATTAGGGTGAGTTTCTTATAACTTGTATGACAATTTCTTGTAATATCTCATGGTTCTTTAGATGAAGTAGATCCAAGTTGTATGTTTAAGTTATCGCTAACTCTCTAGTTCATGTATTTGCCTTGGTAAGTGTATATGCTTGTTAGCTCATGTTTTCGCCTTGGTATGTATATATGGTCTTAACTCATGGCTTTGCCATGACCTTTGGTCATTGTTCCATGGTCTTGAGACTCAACCTTGGCTCTAGCCATGGTTGTGGTCTTGAATCTAGGTCATAAGACCTCTTGGTCTTAGTAAAACATAACTATTATATAGTGACTTTGGTCTAAAAATGGGCTGTTAAGAATTTGAAGAAAATATCACTCGGAAAGCGTTTTCAGGGCTCGAGCTTCTTTGTTCCTGAACGAAAACTTCGTTCCGGACAACTTTTGTGTTTTAACTTTTTGATGAATCGGACCAGAAGGGTGACTTTCAAAATGGCAGAATGCAAAACAGTAGGTATCGGCAGTTTCGGCGTTTTGGTCTTGCTAACTTCAAATGGTCATAACTTTTGACTCGGGTACTCGTTTTGGGTGATTCAAATTGCTATGTTTTCCTTGTTAAGTCCTCTTTAACAGTAGGTAAGTTTCAAATATCATAGTTGTACTATTTTGGTCGTGGTTCTCCAAGAAAGTTACTAGTTTACTTGTTTACTTATCATAAGTTAACATATATATACCAATACTTGTTTTACCCATTTTTATACATCATGGACATGATCACAAGACAAAATATAGCATGAATGATACGTAAATAACATGATAATGATATTTAACAAGAAGCATGTTAGGGTTTGGCTTACAACTTTTGGCTTTCAATTAAGAAAGGAAGTTAACATGTAAGGTAAGGACTTTGATAGACTTTAGCTTCAACCTACTTCACTTCAAGCAATCTTTATACACTTGTATTCTTGAAAGAGAGATGATGAAAGTTGAGGTGACTTGAGTGGATTCAAACTCAAGAGAAATCACCAAAGTGTCTAAGGTTTGGAAATAGTTTGAAGAATCAAAACCAAACTAGAGTTTATGTGTTGTTATGCTCTTGAATCTTGCATGAAACTTGGAAGAGAATTAGAAAATGAGAGGGTGTGTTGTGTGTGTGATTAGGGACGGCCAAGGAGAGGGGGAGGGGCTTTTATAGGAGCTTAAGGAGGTTAGTTATGTTGACTTGTCAACACTTGGTGAGCAAGTATGGACACTTGTATGCATCTTAGAGTTAGGAGCATGAGATCATGCCACAAGTGTGAATCCCCCCTTAGAGGCGGTTCACAAAGCTTGGGGAACAAGTGTGGACTTTTGATGATATTATCCAAGCTTATGGAGCTAGTTTCGACTCCGTAAAATGTTAACCGTAAATGGTTAAGCCACGAAACGTAAAACCGGGTATCGTAAAAATACGAAACTTGGAAGAATGGTTAAACATGTCATTATACTCCATAATAAAATATAAAATGAGTGGTAGGTTCCATTGGGGTGGTAAAACCCTGCTAAAACTGGAAACACGGGTCTAAAACGCGTAATACGTAAAACGTACGAATATTGCGTAAAATTGAGAAAAGTAAAATGTTACTTTTCTAATAGGATAAAAATGATTTAAAATGACTTATAATGTCTAGACTGGGCTCAGTCTAGTGTCGGTTGGTATTAAATGTCTTTTAGACATCAAACCGTAAGCCTAAAAATCAAGGAATGACTTATAAAATCAAGGAATGATTTTTGATCAAAGGAGGAGGGAAAAATATGTTGACTTTTTCTAATAAGCTGAAAACTCAAATTGTCTTAGAAACGCGGTTCAAGTATAGGCTAAGGTTACGGCTGAGCAAAAACGCTTAAAAACTAAAAATTCCAGTTTTTCACGGCCGAGGCTTATTTTGGTCATGTTTTTCACAGTCATGATTAATTCTCAAATAAATCATAAGTGTGTCAAACATTTTTCTGATGCGGGGTCACTTGTGCGTAGAATTTTTGAATGACGTTTTACCCTAAAACGTGTAATTCCTTATTAACTTTCACGAAAATGATCTGACGAGTGTCAAACTTTTAATTTGCCATGAAAATGATTTATCACTCGAGGCCATGAAACAAAAATCAAATTTCGGGAAAATTTCGGGAAAAATGAACAGTAAAAGTGAATAGTGAAATTTCTCGGGAATAATAATTAACCTGAAAATGTGAATTGTTACAAAACAGCTCAATAAACTTATAAAATCAACCTAACAGTCAACCAAGCCTGTATTCATACACACAAAACCAGGAGTCCTATATACAAACAACACAACCACATTTGTGAGCGTTAACCTTCAAAATAGTCGCATTTACCTCTTATTCACAAACATTTACAATCACTACAGAAACAATCACATATACAATCAAGCTCAATACAATGTATAGAACATTATCGACAAATCAACACTAATAAACCTCTAAATAAGTATATAACATTTTCAAGTCTCAATTAAACGATACTACTTTTTATAAGTGAATACGGCTCGATACGAAACCTAATTCATTACTTATCAACACCTAACCAAATCTCCTCAAATTCGTCCGTCTGCCTCACGTATAATATCTAATAAATTGTAATCAATTGATACGAAATGATAGACATACATAACAAATACAATACGTGCCATAATTTCAAAAAACATAAATCCAAACCCTAACTTAGAGATAGATCGAAGTGAATGAGCATAAGGTGATCGACCGAGTCGCCGCCATTTCCGTAACCGCCGTGAGTTGTGACGGCGGTGATATTCCCAGTGAAGATGATCGGCGACGGTGAGATAACCGGTGAAGATGACCGGCAACGCTGAGATAACCGGTGAAGATGACCGGCGACGGTGAGATAACCGGTGAAGATGATCGGAGACGGTGATATGACCGGAAATGATCTGAGACGGTGATATGAGAGTATTTTGAGAGGAAATGAAGTGGTGAAGGTTTGTTTTGGTTTACACCCAAAATGAAGTGGTGAATGAATGTGTGATATGAGAGTATTTTTGCCACAACTTAAGTTTTATTTTAATAACTTTTAAGCACTATTTTTAATATCTTTACTTATATTTGTATTATCAGTCCCTATAGATATCAGTCATAAAATATCATTTATTTTGTAGTGTGATTTAGATATTCAACTGGTAATACTAGTAATATTTTAAAAAAGAAAAAATAAAGAATAAAAAAATAACTAGTACTACCTCCGTCCCTAAATAAATGTCCTGTTTGACTTTTAAGAGTCAAACTGGTTCAACTTTGAGCTTAACTATTTTTGTGGGTGTTATATAATATTTGATGCAAAATATATGAATGGATTGGGTTTTAAGTGTATTTTTCAATGGCATAATTTTTTATCATGTATTATATAACACACTCAAAATATTTAAGGTCAAAGTTGAACCAGTTTGACTTTGAAAAGTTGGACATTTATTTAGGGACGGAGGGAGTAATATTTAAAAAGGAGAAAAAGAAAAAGTTAAGAATAAAAAAAATAACAGGTTTCATTATCTAACTTATTAATAAATTAACTATGAGAAATTCATTTTTATTAGATACACTTAACTCTAGTTTTAATCATGTAGTATTATATAAAAAAAAAAAAATAATACTAATAAAAAAAGAAAGAAAGAAGAAAAACGTACCGTGTATTGACTTTGAGTAAACACGGAGTAGCAACTAGGCCTGGTGCTTCTGAGAAACTTTCACGAATTTTCTCGCTTTTATTTATATCTATCAACATCTTCATTTTATTATTATCTATCAATATATACCATCTTAGTTTCTTCTTTCTATATACTTCTGTTTATAGTGAATAATAGTCAAAAGAAAAGACGACATGGATCAGAAAGAAAGACCATGGAGTCCTGATGAGGACGAGATGTTGCTAAATCTCTTCTGGACACACGGCACCGATTGGTCACTAGTTAGCAAGTTTATACCGGGTAAATCGAATCAGTCATGTGAGTTAAGGTGGTTTTCACTTCAAAGTTCATTTACGCCTGAGGAGGACGAGATGTTGCTAAATCTATTCGGCTAACATATGTGAGTTAAGGTGGTATTCACTTCATAGGCCATTTACGCCTGAAGAGGACGAGATGCTGGAAAATCTCTTCGACAAACACGGCCGCAATTGGTCACTAATTAGTAAGTCTATACCGGGTCCATCGGCTCTGTCATGTAAGTCAAGGTGGTTATCACTTCAATGGTCATTTACGCTTGAAGATGACGAGATGTTGCTAAAGCTCGTCGACAAACACGGCCGCAATTGGCCACTAATTAGTAATTCTATACCGGGTAGATCTGCTAAGTCGTGTGAGTTAAGGTGGGACACTTTTTAGAATTCGATGACTAATGAAGATATAACCATTGTAAGTCTTATGAACATAACTAAAACTGGAAGTTTGGATGAATGATATTTCCCTCTTGTTACTTGACTAAACGACTCGAGCTTTTATCGAGCCTTTACATTTTTTTATGTAATTTAACATATTTACGTAAATAACTCAAGAGCTAATATTAATGTTACTCTAACCATAAGTATTTACTTCGTAATAATTATATACATATTATGATGTTTTGCATTCTTCAGTTTTTGTAGTTTACTGATGAGTTTGTCTATTGGATTAAGATGTTTATATATAAATTCGAGTTTTTCAAGCCGAGTTCGAGTCTTATTTGAATCTTACTCGAGTCAAGCTCAAGCCCGGATGATTAAAGCTCATAAAGCCTCAAGCCTTGCCGAACTCAAGCTCAGCTTGACTCGATTACACCCCGTCCCATCAACATCAGCTGAAATTTGTGTATTTACGTCGACCTGCATGTTCTTAACCTCCATATAGATTGATGTTTATTTCAATATAGGCCGAACATGGTAGCGATATAGTATGATTCACGTAAGGAGTTACATGAACCTGTCCAAACTTGTGTGAACCGAAACAACGTGTGTGTGTATATATATATATATATATATATATCAATTTATCTCTTTATCTTGTATAACTTGACTAAATCGCTACAATAATTAACAACAATTACAGGCAGATATCTTTAAGTATTTCAAATCTGTTCATGTATCCAGCCTTCAATTTGCTCTATCATGCTGAAATTGAGAAGATAAAGTGAGTTTTACTTACGAAATCTGATAGCATACGTCCATATACCATTCGACTTATAATCATTCAAGTATTAGTATAGTATTATAGTTTAATATTGTTGATACAAAAGTTGGGCGTTCGTGATTATGGGCTCTCGCTCTCGTACCAATTCGTTTCTTAATGCTTGAAACCTGCGCACTAAGAAAATAAACAACACCGTTAGGCTTATTGTGGGATGTCTCCCACAATTAGACTTCGGCGTGAGAGTAAGTAATCGGTTTAGGGTTCTCGTAAAAGAGTTTTAGGGTTTGTCAATCGTACCTTTAATGAGAATTATGTCATTCCTTATATAGGCGCAGAATCCTTGTAGGGTTCGTGCTCCTTACGTTTCGCACACGTGGTGCTTATCCGGTTTAAGGATATCTATTCCATAAATAGGAGATCCTTATCTAAACCGTATATATAGTTTAGTTGGGCTTTGGCTTATGTGAGCCCATTCCCATTATTGATGCGGCCCAAGTTATAATAGCCCACGCATGGTGGCTTTGGGCCTTAGTAATGTTTAATATTTGGGCTCGTGGCCCATATATAGACTATACGTCATCATGTCCCCCCAGTCTAGTGTGCGCGGCTCGTAGCCGTGGATGCTAGACTAGTCACAACAGCGGTAAGCATGGCGGGAGAAATTTTAAATATCGCCGCCCAATACTGAGGACAATGTACCTAGTCATAGATATTTCAAAGAAATACCTCGAAAATTGGGGGTTGTGTCCACGTGTCCCTAGGAAAACGGGAAAAAGTGCATGTACCGTTTCGGATTCTAGCCACACGTTTTGTGACTAGGATCCACGTGGGCTTCATCTAGGGATTTTTGACTCCTTATATAAGAGTCACCGCCTCCATTTCCCCAAAACACATAGTAAAAACACATACTCACCATTGCACACTTCTGCAAAGCGTTTTTTTGCAAAGAAAGTAACTGTTTGATTAGGTAAATTTTTGTGCGTATTCTAGTAAATTTATGAAAATGGTTGCCCAATTAGAGGAGTTTCGCTCTGCGATGAGTGAGGATGATGTGCGTCAGTTTTCATCTGACTACTTCATTCCTTTGGATGTGCATCCAGAGGCTCCAGACGTCGATGCGTGTATAGCCGATTTCCCCGAAGGGAAAATAGGACTATACACGCGTGTTTTTGAGTATGCTAATTACCGCGTACCTATATCTATTTTCCTGAGCAATTTGCTCAATCACTATCGTCTTCATATCTCACAGCTGCACTGTATAGGTGCGGCTAAGGTATCGAATTTTGAGGTAAACTGCCATTTACTTGCGATAGAACCGACCGTAGACCTATTCCGCGCCTTCTACCACACAACGTGGTCGCATGGATGGGTATCCTTTGCGAAGCGCGCGGGGAAGCTTCAGTGCTATACCGAGAAGGTAGACTCCCTGAGGCATTGGAGGGAGTATTTTTTCTGGGTTGATGACGTAGTGTTTCCATCGCCCTTTGAGTTTTATACTCAAGATACGTTGCCAAGGGATGGGCGCCCCGCATCCGGTTCCTATAGTTTGGCCGATGCGCAGACCATTGATGCCAACCGCATCCCCATTAACCCTTATCCGGAGGAGTTTTTGGTGCATGTGGGGTTGAGTCGCAGCTATTTCGGGGGTGTTGACGAGGTGCCAACCTTCATTGATGAGGAAGGCCGGGGTGGGTGTTCGTCCCTTTTTGCTTCTAATCATGTAAGTTTTTCTATATGCGCACGTTTAATAACTAATTTCTTCTTTTGCTGTTTTGTTTCTGTGTGCGCAGAGATGGATCTGTTTGCAGTAGTGAAGCTGGAGAAGCCAAAGCAAGTGACCATTGGCGTGCGCCCTCTGAGGGAGAATGAGCAGCCGCTTTTGGAAGCGACTGCGGGTCATCTAACGGTGTTGGGGCCTGTTGGCCATGAAGATTCGCCGCCTCTCCAAGTTACACCCGTTCAAAGCATGGCGCCAAATGTGGAGACTGCGCATGTGGAGGAGGCGCACGCTGAATCTTCTGATAGCGTGGAGATATTGAAACCTGAGGAGGTTGCGCAGAAGCTAAAGCGCAAGGGAGAGGCTGGTAGCAGTGGTACTTCCAAGAGGCGACGCTACCTTATTGGAGATGCGGAGTCATCTGCGGAGGAAGAGACATCCGCTCCTGGCGCGGATAAGAAGGCTGCAGAGGTCTCTTCATTTCTGTAAGTAATCTGTCTCATGATATGTTTCTTCTTTATTACTTGTCGTAATATGATCTAACTGTTTTCTTCCTTTATTGTAGGGATGATGCCACGAAGGATGATGGAGCCTTCGTGGAAACGGTGGCCCCTCCTCAGAATGAAAACAAGGAGGAGGGAGCAAAGGTTGATGAAGGCGTATCTGCGCAGCAACTGATGGATGAGTTGGCTGCTACTGCTGCGTGTCAAACTGAGCTGGTGGCTCAGTTGAAGACGAGGTACATCGGGGAGAGTAGCACTCTCGCCCAAAAGGATGAGGAGATAGCTGTTCTCCGTGCGCAGCTGGCTGAAGCGCAGGCGGAAGTGGGGTCCTTCAGGGTGTACACGGATAAGGTCACCACTGAGAAGTTGACCGCGATGGCTGAGCTAGAGCAAGCGCGCGGACAACTTCATCAGTTCAGGGCCAACCTTACTTGGGCAGTAAGGTATCTTGAGGAGAAGAAGGAGGAGCACTTCGCGAACATTGCTGAGTTCAAGGTGCGCATGGAGAAGATTGTTCAGGCGCAGGAGGAGAAGCTGCGTGGCCTGAGCATAGAGTATGATGAGGAGTTATACCCTCATCTGATGTCTACCATAGCTGAGCGCAGGTACGTCCTTCCATCTTTTTTATGCAATGTTGCTTTACTATATTTGTTTATATATTTCTGCTAACACAAGTTGTTCTTTGTTGATGTAGGTGGTTGATCAGCCATGGGTTGCGCGTAGCTGCTATAGGCACCTTGGAGTCCCAAGAGGTGTTGGGGGCCTTTGGGAAGGTGGTGCAGTGCGCTGTGGAGCGTGGGAGGTCGCAAGCTATGGAGGATCTCCATGAGGCCAAGGTGTTGAACGTGGCCTTGACTGAGGTACCTGGCTATAACGCGAGTGCGTATGACGAGCTGGTGCAGGCCATGGAGGGGATGAAGCTCCTTGAGCTTCCTCATATTGCTCAGTTAGAGCGCGATCAGGATAACCCTATAAAGGTAATTATGGAGGGGTTGACTCTGGAGCGCCATATTTTGGAGGATGTCGAGGCACAGTCGGACTACTACCTCAAACCTGATGAGTCGCAGCTGCAGGTTCCTGTGTTTATGCAGCCTCGCCATATGCTGAACCCATTTGCTCTGGAGAAGGAGATTCCTTTGAAGGAGGTATTGGAGCGCCACGCACAGAGAGCTGCCCAGAAAAAAGGGATTAAGGGCAAGGCTATCCTATGCGGTGTTGGCGCTGCACACATTCCCAGGTCTGATGGGGTTCCCGTGAGTGTAGCGACCGTATCGACTAAGGATGCGTTGCTATTGAGGAAGCTTCAAGAGGCAGGAAGTTCCGTTGCACCGGAGGATAGCCCTGAGCATCGCCATAGCGTGTAGGCTGTTTTTTGTATATTTATTGTGTAAATAATGAAGTGTATCTTTTTCATGCTATAGTAGCTGTATGTAAAAATATTGAATAAGATACTCTTTTATGGTTAAATTAAGTGCGTAACTTAAGATAAATTACGAGAATAAACTTGCTTTAATTGTTTGCGAAGTTTTTGTTATTTGACCAAGAGTCTTGGCTCGTTATTTGCTAAGCTTCGTACAGTGTACTTAATATTTGCTTATCCGTCGTGGGGCGCGCAGTGTAAACTTACCTCAACGTCTCAAAAGTAAGGCGCTTAGCAAGGATGCGTGATCCAATGTTGATGGGTTTGCAACCCTCTTACTCAACGAGTGAATTAGTAAGTTTACTCATCCTTTATGCCTTTGTGGGTCTTAATTAGTGCATGCACGCCATGTAGGCAAAAATATAATATAACAATATTGACATATATAAGAATGTACGCAATAAAGTGAAATGCGTTATGGAGTTAGCTAGAAACCATAACATTTTATTGATACTTGCAAGTTTTTGAAAAAGTAAAAGACAATTCTTAAGAAAGAAGAGAAAAAAACAAACACTTATTGGGCACATCCTAAAGTGCAAAGTTGTCTGTGTATGGGCCGTAGCCTTTCCTAAAGATAGCATCTTTTAAGATTGCAGATATTCCAGGTGCGTGCTAGGTCGTGACCTTTCATTTCGCGCAACCTGTATGCGCCACTGCCTAGCGCATCAGTGACCTCGTAGGGTCCTTCCCATTTGGGTCCGAGCTTGCTTGTGTCTTCTGCATGGCTTGCATCATTGGCACAGTATACAAAGTCTCCTGGTCTGAAGGAAGTGTGTTTGACCTTTGCATCATAATACTTCTTCATTTTTGCCTTAGCCTTTGCTTCGCGTATAGCTGTGCGTTCACGTCTTTCTTCCAGTAAGTCTAAGTCTATGCGCCGCTCCTCGTCATTTGTTGTGACGTTGACCTCTGCTGTTCGTATAGTTGGCATTCCTATCTCAGCTGGTATGACGGCTTCTGTTCCGTAGACAAGGGAGAATGGCGTGTCTCCAGTACTGGTTTTGATTGTGGTGCGATGCGCCCATAAGACATGTGAGAGCTCGTCCACCCACCTTCCTTTGTGTCTGTCAAGGCGTGCTTTTATTTCTTCACCTAGACTGCGATTTGCTCGCTCAACCAAACCATTGGTTTGTGGGTGTTTTACTGAAGCGAAGTGTTGTGTGATGTTCAATTGCGTGTACCAATCTTTGAATGGGTTGTCGCAGAACTGCTTCCCATTGTCTGATATGATCTCTCCAGGTAGTCCGAAGCGACAGACAATGTTATCCCATACAAAGCGTTTGACCTGGTTGCCCGTGATGCTCACCACCGCCTTTGCTTCAATCCACTTCGTGAAGTAATCTATGGCTACGATGAGGAATTTTAACCCTCCTGCTGCAACTGGAAAGGGTCCTGCGATGTCAATGCCCCACTTGTATAATGGCCATGGTGAGGTAATGGGTGTTAGCTCTTGTTGTGGTTGGCGCGGAATTGGCTTGTGTACTTGGCAATTGCTGCACTTCTTGATCATATCGCGCGCGTCGCGGTGCATAGTTGGCCAATAATACCCCGACCGTAGAGCGCGAGCTACAACAGATTGCGGCCCTGAGTGCATGCTGCATGATCCAGCGTGGATTTCTCGGAGTACATAGTCTGCTTGAAGAGGTACCACACATCGGAGCCAAGGTTGCAAGAAAGAACGTCGATAGAGTATGTTGTCCCGTAGTTCAAATCGCTGCGCTGTGCGCCGCACTCTTCGAGCATCCTTATGATCCTGTGGTAAGACTTCTTTGCTAATGAATTCAATGATAGGTGTCATCCATGTAGGATCATGTTCTTCTATCGCCGTGGATACTTCCATCTCCAAGATTGACTTGTTTTGTAAAGTTTCTACCAATACCTGTTTTGATAAGTGCGCAAAGCTTGTGGATGCGATCTTGCTAAGCGCATCAGCCTTCCTGTTGTCCCCTCTAGGTACCTGTTTTATTGTGAACCTATCAAAGTTTTTAATTAAGGACTTGGTCTTATCCAGGTATTGGATCATGTGTTCATCCTTGGCTTCGTATTCACCTAGCACATGGTTAGCAACTAGCCTAGAATCTACGTTTGCCTCCAGGTTGCGTACACCCATTTGGATAGCAATACGCAGTCTGGCGAGTAGGGCTTCATATTCTGCCTCATTGTTTGTGGCTGTGAATTCGAAGCGCAGCGCATAGGTGAATTCCGTACCTTCTGGATTAGTAAGGATAAGGCCTGCGCATGATCCATCTACACATGAGGATCCATCTGTGAACAGAATCCAGGGTTCCTGCAAATCTGTTTTGGTCGTTGAGGTTGGACTATCGGTATCTGGCTTCTCAACAATGAAATCAGCTAATATATGTCCTTTGATTGCAGTGCGCGGTCTATACGAGATGTTATATTCGCTCAACAACACACTCCACTTTTGTAGCCGCCCTGATGCATCAGGAATAGAGATAACTTGTTTGATTGACTGGTCTGTGATTACAGCTATTGGGTGCGCTTGAAAGTACCTGCGCAGTCTTTTAGCTGCGAATACTAGAGCTAAAACCAGCTTTTCCATAGCGCTGTAGTTAGTCTCTGTCTTCTTCAGTGCTTTGCTTACAAAGTATATGGGTGTCTGGATGGAGTTCCTATCTGTTAATAGTACTGCGCTAACTGCTCCATGGGTTGCAGATAAGTACATGATTAGCTCTTCCCTTGGTCGCGGTGCGACAAGTTTGAGAAGTGATGCTAAATGTTGTTTTAGCTGTTGGAAAGCTTCTTCTGCTTCCTCCGTCCAACGAAAGTCTCCCTTTTTGCTGCACTTCGTGAGTGTTTTAAAGAGAGGAAGTGATTTGTCTGCTGATTTAGATAAGAAACGGTTTAGCCCAGCTAGCTTTCCGTTTAATGACTTGACCTCCTTGAGTGTGCGCGGTAAGGGAAGATCAATAACAGCTTTTGTTTTTTCTGGGCAAGGTTTGATTCCATCGGGTTCTATTAAGTATCCGAGGAACATTCCTTCTGTTGCGCCAAAGGTGCACTTTTTGGGATTTAATTTCATGTTTATTTTTCCCAATGTTTTGAACGTCTCCTCGATGTCGCGCACCAATTCATCCTCTGTGTGGCTTTTGATGACAAGGTCGTCAACGTAAACCTCCAAGTTTCGACCTACTTGTTTCTCGAAAGTTGTGTCCACCAATCGTTGGTATGTTGCGCCTTTGTTTTTTAGGCCAAAAGGCATTTTCGTGTAGCAGTAAACCCCTTGACTGGTGTGGAAAGCTGTTTTTTCTTCATCCTCGACTGCCATCTGGATTTGATGATATCCTTTGTATGCGTCTAGGAAGCATATAAAAGGATATCCGCACAGGGATTCTACCTTCCAGTCTATTTCTGGCAGTGGATAGCAGTCCTGTGGACATGCTTTGTTAAGGTCTGTGAAGTCCACGCACATTCTCCAACTGCCATCGCTCTTCTTTACCATTACTGGGTTAGGGAGCCAATCGTGATAGTACACTTCGCGCATGATGCCTGCGTCTACGAGTTTGCGTACTTCTTCCAGAATAGCTTTTGCACGATCTGGGGCCTGGCCGCGCTTCTTCTGTCGTATTGGGGGATATCCTTGTCGGATTTGTAGCTTATGCTCCTTGATAGAGCGTGGCACTCCGGTCATGTGTTTTGGTTCCCATGCAAAGATATCTAGGTTCTTTTGCAAGAGTGCGCACACGGCTGCTTTACCTTTGTCAGATAAAGATCCTCCAATCGACACTTGTTGGTCCGGGTAATCGGGGTGAATAGTGACCTTTAGGTTTGGTGTTTTTTCAGTGTGCTGTTCTGGGATACTTTCCACCTCAGTGGTTACTGCGTTGCATTCTTTTGGTGGTACTGTTGTGTTATAGAGGGTAACAACTCCTCCTTCCACTGAAAATTTGAGCATCCCATGTGCTGTGGATGGTACGGCGCGCATGGATGATATTCCAGGTCTCCCAATGATTCCATTGTATGGTGAGGGAGACTTGATAACCATGAAATTAATCCATGTTGCTGTTGAGTGCTGTTCATCACCCACGACCACTAGCAAGCGCAATTGCCCCATAGGCCAAATCTTTTTTCCTGTGAATCCAGTCAGCGACGTTGTTGCTGGTATCAATTGACTTTGGATTTCAGGTCGTAGCCTTTTGAAGCAATGATCGTATAGGATGTCTGCGGATGCTCCCCCATCGATGTACATGCGGTGGATATCATGCCCCCCGGTATGTATTTCGATAGTTAGCGGTTCTACTACTGTGTTGTCCGCAGCTAGAGTAGGGAAATATATCTCTTTTTCTGGAGAGAATTTTTGACTGACTTTTTGTTTTATCTTGCGTTGCCATGACTGTATCATGTATATGGTGTTAGCTTTTTCTTTGAGAGGTTCTTTCTTGCCCCCGTTTCTTTGTTTGTCCTTTCCCTCTTTGATGTTTTTTACAAGGTGGTCCATTCTGCCTTCCCTTACTAACTTTTCAATTAGTTGTCGTAGCTGGACACACTCGTTGGTTGTATGGCCTTTTTGACCATGGTATTCGCAGTATCCATTCCCTACGCACTTTTCCTCTGCGGTACGCATTGGTGGAGGTTTTGGGAAATTTGCACCTTCTGTTACAAATATTTCCTACGGAGTTTTTTCCACTGCGGTAATTCCTGCTACGGTTGTTATTCTGATCATTGGATTGTCTCCTAGGCTGTTCTTGTTGCCTATAATTCGAGTAACCCTTTTTGCTGTCCGCAGCGGCTGCTTCTCCTTGTATGAAGGATCTTGTGCGCTTTGTTAGCTCATCGAAAGTTTGGGGAACCTTGTCATTTAGCTTCCGGATAATTTCTGGGTTGTTAATCCCATTCATGAACCCTGAAATTTTTAGAATTTCGGGACACGCTTTGACCTGTATGCACTCATCCTTGAAGCGTTCCATAAAAGCACTGGTTGATTCCCCTTGGCGCTGTTTTACTCTGGCTAGTTCAACAGGGTTTTTAGCGCACTTCTTACTTTGGGTAAAGTTTAGACGGAATGCTTTCCGTAATTCTTCAAACCCACTGATGCTCCGTCGTGGGAGTTTGCTAAACCATGTGCGTGCATTCCCTACTAATGTAGAATTAAACATATGGCACCACACAGGTTGTGGCCAATTTTCGATATTAGCAGCTGATTCGAAAACTTTTAGATGGTCATCCGGATTACCTGTTCAATCATATGTTTTCACGTTAGTGGGCATGCGCCTCCTTTTGTGGTTGGAGTAATTGCTGATGCGTCGTGTAAACGCATCAACTTTCTGGCGTCTCCATGGAAGAGACATGTCTTCATTTTCTTCTTTGCGACGTCTTCCTCTTGACTTCCAGTGTCCTGTTTCCCTATCCACGTTGTCCGAGGAGTCGCTAGAGGAAGAGTAGTTTCTTTTTCGGCGCTTGCGCCGGCTTCCTTCAAAGGAAGAGCTTGATGGTCTTTCACTTGGGGATATTCTTTTCCCCAATATGTTGTGAATTCTCTTGCTCCCAGATTTGGAGGACTCTTCGCTTGGTGAATGATGAGGTCCTAATCGGTCTTGTATCCCTCGACTGCCAAGTCTGGAGTGAATATTAGTGCGCCTCTCGCTGCCTTCATATTCCTCTGAGTATTGTGAGTCAGATGTCGTACCCAACCTATCATGGATAGTAGTACGTTTTTCGTTATCTGCGCGTCTTCCTCGTGGGTGGCGTGGTGATGATGGTTCGCGTTCAGGACCAAAATTGAGCCGAGCTTGTAGGCTCGTACTCGATCTTCTCCTTGCTTCTTCTTGCATGAGGGCAGTTAGGGTTTCATAATTTTGGGAAACAAAATTTCCCAACGTTAGGTTGGGTGCGTCCTCAGTTGCTGTAAGAATATCTGCCTCAGTATTGGGCACCCTATCTTGGTTAGGCGCGCCCGGTGGTACAGTGTTGTCCACTGTAGGTACCGTTTGGTGAGGAGTAGTGAAGAGGGTGCGTTGGAGTTCCTCAACGCTTGGAACCACTGTGGTGGCTTGGGTAGTCCTTATAGGCAGTTCTACCACTGGAAGAGGTTGGGTTGTTCCCGCCTCTTGGTGACCAGGTGCACTGGTTGTCCCAGCAGCCTGCCTAGGGGTCGAATCTATTTGATTCTTCCTCTGAGGGTCACGTGTTTTTTCCAACTGCGGAGTCCGCTGGCTTGAATTTTTATTCTTCGTCATTCTAGTTCCTTAGTTCTTAGTAGGGTCCCACGGATGGCGCCACTTGTTGATACAAAAGTTGGGCGTTCCTGATTATGGGCTCTCGCTCTCGTACCAATTCGTTTCTTAATGCTTGAAACCTGCGCACTAAGAAAATAAACAACACCGTTAGGCTTATCGTGGGATTGTCTCCCACGATTAGACTTTGGCGTGAGAGTAAGTAATCGGTTTAGGGTTCTCGTAAAAGAGTTTTTGGGTTTGTCAATCGTACCTTTAATGAGAATTATGTCATTCCTTATATAGGCGCAAAATCCTTGTAGGGTTCGTGCTCCTTACGTTTCGCACACGTGGTGCTTATCCGGTTTAAGGATATCTATTCCATAAATAGGAGATCCTTATCTAAACCATATATATAGTTTAGTTGGGCTTGGGCTTATGTGAGCCCATTCCCATTATTGATGCGGCCCAAGTTATAATAGCCTACGCATGGTGGCTTGGGGCCTTAGTAACGTTTAATATTTGGGCTCGTGGCCCATATATAGACTATACGTCATCAAATATGAAACTGAGAACTAGGCCACCTATTTTTTTTTTATTAATATTCGGGTTTTTTTTTTTTTTTTTTTTTTTTTTTTTTTTTTTTTTTTGCCAAAATACAGGTTACTCATGAAGCATTACTTGATCGTGAACATAAAACAAAGAATTGCTTGGTGGCTTTGGAGGCAACGCGTGGTCAAGCACCATCTATTGATGATATGGCGATGGATAATGTTTCTCAACCTTCACGAGGTACGCATTCTTATCGTCGTGATCAATCTGTGCCAAGTTGGAATGCTTTAAACAAACAAGACTCGTCACGAATGATGATTGACAGTGACAATGTGCAACAATTCGTGGGGGGCGAGTTTGGATCACAAAATTCCATTCAAGAAGGGAACTCAAGCCAAGATGTAGGAGGCATGGTTAGAGGTCAACCACCATCTATTAGTGATATGGCGAGGGGTAATATGTCTTCGGGAGGTACGCATTCTTATAGTCGAGATCATTCAGCACCGAATTGGAATGCTATATACATACGAGACTCGTCACCAATGATGATTGACAGTGTTAGTGTGCAACAATCAGTGGGGAGCGAGTTTGGTCGGAACGGTTTTTCGGAAGTCTCATCAAAAGCGTAGTACAAGGAAAGGCATGGTGACAAATGACAATTCATTTGTTGAGTCCTGTTATATATTTGTATTAGAATAATAGTATATATCTCTTGTATATATGGAATGTATATCACATCCATAATTCTCTGATAGTCAGTTAGGATGGATATGTATAACTCTTGTATATATATACTATTATTCTAATAACTAGATATAATGCCCGCGCACGCGCGGGGTTTTTTCTAAAATTTTGTTTATTGGAAAACAAAAAGCTTGTTATTTTTTTTAATTATGGTTCTTAATAGTTATAATATCCGTGCACACACGAGATTTTGACATAAATTTTTATTTAGTTTTTTTTTTTCTTTTTTCTTTTTTTTTAACAAATGTACTCAAAGGTGAATTTTAGATTACATATGCTAGCTCACCTCATCTAGGTTGTCAAGTGACTCGGTAAAGTAATGTGTTTTTAATTCACAAAAATAAATTACCTATTTTATCAAACAAAATTCATATTTGAAGTCCTATTGTAGCTCCTTGAAATATTTGAGGTCAATTCGGCATTTAATTTTGACGATAATTAGCCAAGCAAATGGCTTAACCTTGTCACGCCATAAAATTGAACAATAAAGATAGACATGGATCATCCGAATTTAAAATGATAATCATTAATATTTTTAATAGAATAAATTTTATATATTTAAACCTTTGAAATGACTCGGAGATATCATTTTCCTTTATTATATATAAAAAGGTTAAATTAATTTCATAGATGTTAGCAAAATTAAAAAGATATGACACAACCACATACATAATTACTAAAAACATTGGAATACATGCGTGTGTGGTTTAAAATGTAGATCTAAATACGGTTTCGAACATCCTACTTGCTTTATTTTATACGATACATTCTTGGGGCTAGAAAACATGCTATTTACCATGGATGTGTGTTTGTATTTGTTGTTTTTCCTGCAAGTACTTCCCTGCGTAACTGCAACACCAATTGAAACCCAAAATCCACCTATGTCTCCTCTCCCTCCTTTGTCAAAGACGATGCATGGTTTCTGAACACACAACAAATGTGATTATCAAAGCAACCAAAAATATATAAGATGCAAAAAGTATAGATTAATGCACCGTTAATATAGAAGTTTAGGCACATTTGTTGCTTATTCTTAGCAAATGCCACTGTCACATAATTATAGGTAAAAGTCACATCAGTCCAGAGCCTATGGCTGCAATATCTTTAGGACAAGTGTATAAAGGCTAGATAGTTTGAGCTTGTGAAAAGGAGAAGTCACTTTTTTGCGACATATATATATATATATATATATATATATATATATATATATATATATATATATATATATATATATATATATATATATATATATATATATATTGTGTTAATTGAGACCGAAATCGTAGGGGATTTCTACCCCGATCCCGTGCGGGCATGTCTTATAATTATCGTTGACGTAATTTAATATAGAAAAAGAAGGTGGGTAATCATAAACCGGAGGCTCACGTGGTGCCTGTAGGTCCTCAATCTCAGACATTATATTGATATTAATACCTATCTTCATGATTTGAATAGCCATCTCAACATCTTCATTGATTCCGACTCGTGTCCATACTTATATGCGTTTGAAAAATACATTCAAGGTTATAACAATTGTTACTAAAAATACATTAATGAATCTCATAACCTCCGTTAAATAATGATTTTCAAAGATGCCTTTGTTGTTTATCTTCTGGATGAATAAAAGTTTTGCAAAATGGCATATTTACCTCCATAGCAAAAATTACCAAATAAAATAAAGTGTATTACCTTATTGCACTTTGATACAACATAAGAAAATCTAAGCATTATGTCTTCAGTTATGTATACCTGGTATGACTAACCACGAATAGTGTGGGTTTTATTATCGAGGAGCACAAATTGAGAGGTTCCATTCACTATTAGATTTGTAGGTAGAAAGTGGAAATACAGGTTGGTAACTCTAACTGCTTAATAAAATGTGTTTTAGTAAACAAAACTAAAGATAACAAATTATTAATTCATTCCAATAAAGTAATGTAATAAATGGATTTAAATTTGGTTTTAAAAGTGTCAAAATATTATTGAGAAGATGCCAATGAGACTAAAAAGAGCAATTTAACTAAGAGAATATGAAGAGCCATTGTGACTTTGTGTGTGTGTGGGGGGGGGGGGGGGGGTGGGGGTTAACCTATGTATACAAATTGGTAAGTCCACTGTATGTCAACTTGACTATGATTCAGTTAAAACTTTACATTGTAACAATAGAAAACATAATTTGGATTAGGATTTCGACATTACCCTATACCTTAGTGGCGTGAACTTATATGACCCACATTTAATCTCTATTTGAAATGCTGAATACATAAGTTTACCAATGAAGCTTAAGGTCTACTAACAGGATACAAAGGTTAGAATGCGTGAGCAAGATAAATGGAATGACTTTAATAAGAAGAATTATACATCATTATGAAAACTAAAAGAGTGTTCTTTAACTATGTTCATATTTGTTGCCTTGTTGGTAGACAACAATATTTCAGTTTAAAGACTTTTCATGCAAAATATTCTCAAGTTTTATGTGTGTATATAATACTGTAGTAGTTACTCAAATATTGCCATGTAAACTACAGTAAGACACAAAATGAGCATTGTATTAACTGATATTACATGGTTAGGTAATATGATATAATTAGACAAAGTTTATTTGGTTTATGATATAATGACCGGTAAGTGACAAATAGTAAGTGCATTCATTCATGTGTAGTAAGCTCAAAACACGCCGTAAATTAATACATATACAAACATACAATTTCAGTTTAATACAATTTATAATATTGCCGCTAATAAATGAGCTAGTCAATGGTATCAATATCTCTTAATTATGCGAATTAATAGAACTATAAAAGCAACCTTAGGCATAGCTTAGAGTGACTACCTGTAGGACACCCATCCATCGTATCTGATTGATGCCAACTCCAACGCGTCCATGGAAGTAACCTAGAGGCACATACCAGCAATTAGTTTACGGCTTAAATTCCAACATAAACCCTGATATGTAGTAGAGTATGAGGGCTTGAATACATTCAAAGTTTTTATGTCATGAACCGTGTGCGAAACATATCAAAAACCAACTCACATATAAAGGGGGTGTTTGAGTTTGATTATTAAATTTGATCATAGGACGTAATTTCGCATAATTAGGCAAACCATGCTTCATTTGAGAATTTCTTGCGAGTCTGGGTAGTGGCTCTGTACTATTAAAAAGTGAAACATGTTACCCTTACCATGATTAAGCAAAGAACTAAAATAATCAAGAGTTGTACCTGCTGTTTTGAGGAATTTGATCCCTGCGTTATTTTCCTCGGGCCAAAGTTACTCATTTATGTTGGGTACCAATGCCACCGCCATTCTTGAGAGTTGAGACGCCCGCCTCTTATTGGAACCGTGTCCCTATTTTTTCCTTCTTGTGGACCCATCTTGACTTGTTTGACTGTTTGGCCACCTGTTGCAACATCTCGTTTTCATAATGTTCAATATCTTTTAGAAATGGTACAATGCAATTCTCACAATCTAAAAAGCCACAAGCTAATAAGCTAATAAGCCTCAAGCTTTTCTAAATTTACGTAATCTCTTAAGCCTAAGCTAACACACACACCCCCTTGGTTATCACAACCAACCATTTTCTTATAACATACTTAACGATCAACAATCAGAAGCCTATATATAAAGTTCAAATATAACAGTAAAAAGGTGAAATGGGTATACCTGAGGGAGTACAGCCAAAGCTTCATGTCAAAACATTGACTGCTTTTTAAAAAACGTATTATCTGATCGTTGCTCAATGCCTAAGGGGGTGTTTGGATTAGCTAATTTTCTGGACTAATGAGCTTATTTAAAATTGAAAAAGCATTTAAGCTTAATTTATCTAATGAGGCTGGGGGAATGGTGGAACCACCTGGGGTTGTCCTTGAGGGTGTGGCCTTGAACCTGATTACCCACCATTTACAAACCCATCTGCCCGTTTGTCTAACCGCAGCTCCTCATGAGTGTCTGGGTGAGTAATCTTTACTGTTTGCCATGCACCACCAAAAATTTGCAATCGGTTGTTGATATTGTGGTCCAAGCGCCATTCCTGTTCCCATATTTCCATGCTGAGGAGGACCCAATAGAGAAGAAAAAGCCAAACCTTGACTTTGATGAATGATTCCCTGATGATGTTGCATACCTTAAAACAAATACTTGTGGTGGGACTTGTGGTGGATTACCAACGGGCAAATGCATCTGGAGTGGGACCGGTAATGCGGTATTTGACATGCATTGTGATTGGAGTTGTTGATTCGGGATCCAAATGGAATGTGAAGTTGAGATTGATGATAAGGCATTGCATGGGGATAGAAGGCATTGGAGGACCAGTTGGCTTCTGCGTATGGGCTGCAACAGTGAGAGCTTAGTACATATAAATAAAGAGTACAAAATAACCCTCCACAATCTTGAAAAATGAAAAGTTTATTATGAGAAATTCATTCAAGAGAAGTTATACAAATTGGTTGCAGGGGGTCGGACTTCCCCAACAATTTATTCTTCTTTTGTTAAGAAGAACCGAGTAGAACGAACCCTTTTTTTCCCTCTTTTGGGGTTGGTCGAGCCTCACCGGCATTATGCTGATCAACAGAGCCGATATATTTTCTCGGTATATGCTGTTTTAGAACAGGTGGATTTGGCAATGAAGTAGCTTTTATACAACCAACTGGTTTTGACTTTTGACCCGCATAAAGAAGTATCATATTGGACGTTATGCAACCTGCTCATTATGCCACCTCTATTTAAAAGCAACCAGCGTATGCAATTCACTGACATCCACGTATTGGAGGTCTACTGAAAATGTTCCAGACCTGAAGAAAGTGAGACCTTTCACACTGGGGATTGGATTTACCTTGGGGCAGACAATACTTCGTTGATTCTACACAGTCCCGTTTTGTGAATCTTGGGTCGTACTTTTCTATGTCAAGGCGATTGAGAAAGGAAAGCTCTCTTGGACATATAAAAAATAGTAAATCGGATTAGACCCTTAATATACTATAAAAAGCAAAACATATAGACTAAACCAGGAACCGTGAGCCATACCTGAAAGTCTCTAACTTTAAATGTAGAACTGAGAATATCACACTCTTAATCGCAGCCTTGGAGACACATTCACTTGTGTTCATTGTACGCCTTGGCTCCTTTCCAAAGAATTCTGTCAAAATCTTGATGACAGCTGCCACCCTAGAACCAGAACCAACAACCTCGACAGCATAAATATCCCCAACTGTGAGTTGAGCCTCTGCAAGAGCCTTCTCCAAGGGTTTCTTAACACGTTCCAATATCCTTGTCCTCCATCAAGCATTTGATGTTCATTATATTGGTGCTTCTGGATTAGCATTGAGCACCTTCTTCAGCTTTTCACATATGGCGCGAAGCTTGAGGCAAGTCTTGGGCTACTATTGGATCGTACTTTGTTGTTTCATTTGTTGTTTTCGTTTGTAATACCTTCTGTCTCCCCTTTTCACCCACTTTGGGAACCGGCTTAACGTGTCAACCCGGTTCGAAAAACTTAATAAATGTGGACTGTACATCATTTTTGTTTTATAAACATAACTTTTCTGAAATTCACTGTGACACTTATACTACATGTTGATAAAGGTGTTCATGCTTTAGTTACTAAGGTAGTATATGGTAAAAAGTAAAACGGGGAATATTGTGCTTATCCTCACCTGATTTTTCCTGCCTTCAAATCTATCAAGGCAAGTAGCTTGATTCGTCATGGCAGCACTCAACATAGTTAGTAAATCATTGTAGTTTTTTGAGGGAGAACTAGAAAGATCCGAGACTACAGTCTTGAGCTCAGTAACAGTTTGATAAGAGCTACAATCCCCCTAAGCAGCAGCAGATAGAAAGTTAACCCGTTTAATCATTGCAGTGTGGTCTAGGGTGTGTATAAGCTGGATATCATCTCCATGAACTCGTGTTCCACATCCATTTGACTTAAACCCGCATCTTTGGTCAAATCATATACCTGCAAATGTAGAAACATTCCAAAATTTATATTAAAATTGTATTTTATCGTATAAGAATAAGCAACAGTAGAAATCAAGCATAGAAAAGGCAGCAAAAAACTTAAAGTCTACAACAACCCTCACTAATATCATATACAGTAGCAATATAAAGTTAATTACGACAACCGTACAAAACAATACCAACGCCAGGGGCACATATTGCTAATATAATCATAGCTGTGACAGTTTCAACCCACATACTAATGAGATCTGGTCACTTTAGGTTTTGTTTTATCTCCAGCGGGTTGAATGGGCCAAATAAAAAAGCTTTGATTAAATTGAAGTATGCCAGACATAATAGAAAGACCAATCCTAATAAAATAACCTTTTTTTCTATGAAACATACATGGACAAAAGGCATGCTTTGATTCACGATTCGTACCTGTAGGAATACTCCCCGACCACTAACATCAGAATCAACCATGAGAATCTGAGGACAATAAAGTCAGCATCATTGTGGAATTCATCCATAAAATTTTTGTACATGTTAGATTGGAAGTGTTGATATTGCTCGCCCTTTTACTCTGTTTTAAAAGGAGCCTCATTTTCCACATTGTCCTTCTCATTTCCTTGCGGGCTCGCTTAGTGACCCACTGCCACAACTGCAATGTGACAAATATGTATGAACATCATGAGTTCATAAAAGTCAGATATTGAACACGTGTCAAAGACGAACAAGTGAAAACGATGACTACATAAGAAACTAATCATTTAGTTAGCAAGTATTTTTATGTTGTACATTTAAGGGGCGTTTGGATTACCTTATTGTAACACCCCCAAAATTTGGTACAGCGGAAGACTCCACAAGCTTTCGGGGTGCTACGGGGATTGGTATCCAAACACAAGACATAAAAGTACGAGATAAAGTAAACATAATAAAATACAACCACGCGGGGTTTTAAGTTTACATTTATCCCAAAATCATCCAAAGTCAGGCCCAAAAGAAATAAATATAGGTCCACAATAGTTATCAGAGTTTTAGAAATATAGATCCATAACCGGTGCCGAATGTCAAGCCTCCAATCCCAAGCATTCGTAGAGCATCACTTAATTACCTGAGAAAACGTGCTAAAAGTCAGCTTTCGCTGGTGAGATCATAGGTTTAGATTCATAATTCAATATAGTGGACATATACGCAAAACGCTAGCAAGCTAGACTAGGCCTCAATCATCCAACCAAAATATCCAACCAAAATAACCCAACCAAAATAATCCAACCAAATCGAATCATCCCTATAGGTGCACGCTATAGCTCAAATCAATCCAATCAATAGCTTACCTAGCTCAAGTCTAGGCCTCGCTCTATAATCCATCCAATAGCTTACCTAGTTCGGGACTAGGCCTCGCACAACAACCAATCATTAGCTTACCTAGCTCATGTCTAGGCCTCTCTCAACAACCAAATCAATAGCTTACCTAGTTCGGCGTTAGGCCTCGCTCTATAACCAAATCAATAGCTTACCTAGTTCGGGACTAGGCCTCGCTCTATAACCAAATCAATAGCTTACCTAGTTCGGGACTAGGCCTCGCTTAACCCTACCTAGTTCTATAAGCATAGCAAGTTTTAAATAAACAAAGCGATAATAGTCCACATAAAACATTTGCACGTTTCTCACCCCAAGTATTGAAAACAAAGTTCAAGAGTAAAAGTGGGGCTATGACTCACCTCAAGTCCAGAAATCCTCAAAGAAACGATAGAAGAAAGACGTAAGTAATCTCAAGCAACTCACGTAACGGCAACTACAGACTCGGCACTTCCTAACAATATCAAACTCGTTCAGAAATCATTTCCTCAAAATCAAATATTCCCATTCCCGAACGTATTCCATTTTACCTTCCAAAAATATCCATTTCTCGAATTAACTTCATATTAATTTGAAATCCAACGTTTGGTATCCATATGGGTGGTGGGTCGACACAACTCAAACCAAAAAGCCACAACAAACGAAATAATAAACCAACTATAGGTCCAATGTTAGCCCAACATATTATTTAAATAATTATCGAAGCTTATTAAATCCGTCGATTTGATAATCTCCCATATTTATTTACGTAATATATCGTTCCAAAATTATACCCAACCTAAAGCACATTGCACAAAAGATTCTATTTGGTATATGTCGTAGTCCAATGAATTCCCTATATATATCGTCAAATCGGCCAAATTCCACGAGACATATAGTAATTTATTACCCTAAAATATATACCACATCCTATGGGTGTCGTGGGATACGATGCCCATTAATATACTCATTTTATATCGTCAAATAACTCGATCTAGAATAAGTCACTCGATATATAAAATGTTTATATTCATCGTCATATATCCGTGACAACACAAAAGTCACAATATAAAGCCCACTTGGACTTTAAAGACCCACAATTCGTATAACTCGATAAGTTTCTAATTTATAAACAAAATCACATTTTTAATTATTAGTTACCCGACTTATATTTCGCTATATTTTTATAGTTATTATTTATAATAATATTCCGACATTTATTACACTATTTGCATAGTATAATAACTATC
>JARVZY010001886.1:0-35163 GCA_030686995.1 Artemisia argyi
GTACGATCCTAATAATCAGAAAAGTAAGGTTTTACAAACCCTAAGTCTCGTAAACATCATGAGTACAAATCATGAATTAACATCCAATATAACCACCACTCTCCCATAACCCACGTCCATAACCACAGCCTCCAAATGGAACTTGCACAGGATCAACCCAAGAACGTACCAGCGGAGATACAAACCCAAACGAGGGTATACTTCCAGCATAATGCACCATACACGACAAATGTAAAAACCAAAAGGTTTTATAATCATTCAGCATAGATCCACCAATTCCATGAAAATAACCGAACCCAAAAAAGGATTAAGTATAATCGTTAAAGCATCACACCCCAAACACGATCAAGAGATAAAACAATAAAGCTCAGGCCACAAACCGACATTAAATATGCAAGTAATAAGTCGGTGTAGAAGAAAGAACCCAATAAAAATCCAACCGAAACCCTAAATATGAATAACAACCGATTAGAATCCTAAGTCGGTTTAGGAATAAAAATCTTAACCCTAAACGATTTACCAATAACATCTAACAAAACAGTAACGATTTGCAAAGAGTCAAAGGAGAAAAACGATTTAGGGATTTAGGGTTTGGTAAAATAAGGGCGAGTAAAGGATAGATCAATAAGAAAACCGACTCCCCACCCCTCACAAATCCGATCTACAAGTAAGTTCAGTAAATCCAAGAGACGGATTACAAGAAAATACGTGTGAGATGGGCAGAATTATGGCCGGATTTTGTGAGGGAGGGGAGGCAGAAAAATCGCCCCTAGTTGAGAGAGAAAGTTAGGGTTTTTAAAGCCGTTGTCCCTGTTGTCCCTAAACGCTTGATCACTTGATGAGAGCAATTGTCCTTTACATGATGATAGCAGTTGTCCCTAATGCTTGCACACTTGATAAGAGCAATTCTCAGTTACATGATGAGATCCGTTGTCTCTAAAGGCTACCTTTATAAGGGCAATTTGTCTCTTCCATGATAAGAGCCGTTGTCCCTAAAGGCTCACTTGTTTAGTGCAATTGTTCCTGACTTTATGGGAGCCGTTGTCCCTAAACGCTTGCTCACTAGATGAGAGAAAATGCCCTTTACATGATGATAGCCGTTGTCCCTAATGCTTCACACTTGATAAGAGCAATTGTCACTTACATGATGAGATCCGTTGTCTCTAAAGGCTACCTTTATATGGGCAATTTATCTCTTCCATGATAAGAGCCGTTGTCCTTAAAGGCTCACTTGTTGAGAGCAATTGTACCTGACTTTATGGGAGCCGTTGTCCCTAAATGCTTGCTCACTTGATGAGAGCAATTGCTCTTTATATGATGATAGCCGTTGTCCCTAATGCTTGCACACTTGATAAGACCAATTGTCTCTTACATGAGGAGATCCGTTGTCTCTAAAGGTTACCTTTATAAGGGTAATTTGTCTCTTCCATGATAAGATCCGTTGTCCCTAAAGGCTCACTTGTTGAGAGCAATTGTACCTGACTTTATGGGATTCGTTGTCCCTAAACGCTTGCTCACTTGATGAGAGCAATTGCCCTTTACATGATGATAGCCGTTGTCCCTAATGCTTGCACACTTGATAAGAGCAATTGTCACTTACATGATGAGACCCGTTGTCCCTAAAGGGTAATTTTATGAGGGCAATTTGTCCCTTATATGATACGAGCCGTTGTCACTAAAGACTCAATTGTTGAGAGCAATTGTACCTTACTTTATGGTAGCCGTTGTCCCTAAACGCTTGCTCACTTGATGAGAGCAATTGTCCTTTATATGATGATAGCCGTTGTCCCTAATGCTTGCATACTTGGTAAGAGCAATTGTCACTTACATGATGAGATCCGTGGTCTCTAAAGGCTACCTTTATAAGGGCGATGTGTCTCTTCCATGATAAGAGCCGTTGTCCTTAAAGGCTCACTTGTTGAGAGCAATTGTACCTGTCTTTATGGGAGCCGTTGTCCCTAAACGCTTGCTCACTTGATGAGAGCAATTACCCTTTACATGATGATAGCCGTTGTCCCTAATGCTTCCACATTTGATAAGAGCAATTGTCACTTACATGATGAGATCCGTTGTCTCTAAAGGCTACCTTTATAAGGGCAATGTGTCTCTTCCATGATAAGAGCCGTTGTCCTTAAAAGCTCACTTGTTGAGAGCAATTGTACCAGACTTTATGGGAGCCGTTGTCCCTAAACGCTTGCTCAGTTGATGAGAGCAATTGCCCTTTACTTGATGATAGCCGTTGTCCCTAATTCTTTCACACTTGATAAGAGCAATTATCACTTACATGGTGAGATCTGTTGTCTCTAAAGGCTACCTTTATAAGTACAATTTGTCTCTTCCATGATAAGAGTCGTTGTCCCTAAAGGCTCACTTGTTGAGAGCAATTGTACCTGACTTTATGGGAGCCGTTGTCCCTAAACGCTTGCTCAGTTGATGAGAGCAATTGCCCTTTACTTGATGATAGCCGTTGTCCCTAATTCTTTCACACTTGATAAGAGCAATTATCATTTACATGGTGAGATCTGTTGTCTCTAAAGGCTACCTTTATAAGTACAATTTGTCTCTTCCATGATAAGAGTCGTTGTCCCTAAAGGCTCAGTTGTTGAGAGCAATTGTACCTGACTTTATGGGAGCCGTTGTCCCTAAACGCTTGATCACTTGATGAGAGCAATTGTCCTTTACATGATGATAGCAGTTGTCCCTAATGCTTGCACACTTGATAAGAGCAATTCTTAGTTACATGATGAGATCCGTTGTCTCTAAAGGCTACCTTTATAAGGGCAATTTGTCTCTTCCATGATAAGAGCCGTTGTCCCTAAAGGCTCACTTGTTTATTGCAATTGTTCCTGACTTTATGGGAGCCGTTGTCCCTAAACGCTTGCTCACTAGATGAGAGAAAATGCCCTTTACATGATGATAGCCGTTGTCCCTAATGCTTCACACTTGATAAGAGCAATTGTCACTTACATGATGAGATCCGTTGTCTCTAAAGGCTACCTTTATATGGGCAATTTATCTCTTCCATGATAAGAGCCATTGTCCTTAAAGGCTTACTTGTTGAGAGCAATTGTACCTGACTTTATGGGAGCCGTTGTCCCTAAACGCTTGCTCACTTGATGAGAGCAATTGCCCTTTATATGATGATAGCCGTTGTCCCTAATGCTTGCACACTTGATAAGACCAATTGTCTCTTACATGATGAGATCCGTTGTCTCTAAAGGCTACCTTTATAAGGGTAATTTGTCTCTTCCATGATAAGATCCGTTGTCCCCAAAGGCTCACTTGTTGAGAGCAATTGTGCCTGACTTTATGGGAGTCGTTGTCCCTAAACACTTGCTCACTTGATGAGAGCAATTGCCCTTTACATGATGATAGCCGTTGTCCCTAATGCTTGCACACTTGATAAGAGCAATTGTCACTTACATGATGAGACCCGTTGTCCCTAAAGGGTAACTTTATGAGGGCAATTTGTCCCTTATATGATACGAGCCGTTGTCCCTAAAGACTCAATTGTTGAGAGCAATTGTACCTTACTTTATGGTAGCCGTTGTCCCTAAACGCTTGCTCACTTGATGAGATCCTTTACATGATGATAGCCGTTGTCCCTAATGCTTGCACACTTGATAAGAGCAATTGTCACTTACATGATGAGATCCGTTGTCTCTAAAGGCTACCTTTATAAGGGCAATTTGTCTCTTCCATGATAAGAGCCATTGTCCCTAAAGGCTCACTTGTTGAGAGCAATTGTTCCTGACTTTCTGGGAGCCGTTGTCCCTAAACGCTTGCTCACTTGATGAGAGCAAATGCCCTTTACATGATGATAGTCGTTGTCCCAAATGCTTCCACACTTGATAAGAGCAATTGTCACTTACATGATGAGATCCGTTGTCTCTAAAGGCTACCTTTATAAGGGCAATTTGTCTCTTCCATGATAAGAGCCATTGTCCCTAAAGGCGCACTTGTTGAGAGCAATTGTTCCAGACTTTATGGGAGCCGTTGTCCCTAAACGCTTGCTCACTTGATGAGAGCAATTACCCTTTACATGATGATAGCCGTTGTCCCTAATGCTTCCACATTTGATAAAAGCAATTGTCACTTACATGATGAGATCCGTTATCTCTAAAGGCTACCTTTATAAGGGCAATGTGTCTCTTCCATGATAAGAGCCGTTGTCCTTAAAAGCTCACTTGTTGAGAGCAATTGTACCAGACTTTATGGGAGCCGTTGTCCCTAAACGCTTGCTCAGTTGATGAGAGCAATTGCCCTTTACTTGATGATAGCCGTTGTCCCTAATTCTTTCACACTTGATAAGAGCAATTATCACTTACATGGTGAGATCTGTTGTCTCTAAAGGCTACCTTTATAAGTACAATTTGTCTCTTCCATGATAAGAGTCGTTGTCCCTAAAGGCTCACTTGTTGAGAGCAATTGTACCTGACTTTATGGGAGCCGTTGTCCCTAAACGCTTGCTCAGTTGATGAGAGCAATTGCCCTTTACTTGATGATAGCCGTTGTCCCTAATTCTTTCATACTTGATAAGAGCAATTATCACTTACATGGTGAGATCTGTTGTCTCTAAAGGCTACCTTTATAAGTACAATTTGTCTCTTCCATGATAAGAGTCGTTGTCCCTAAAGGCTCAGTTGTTGAGAGCAATTGTACCTGACTTTATGGGAGCCGTTGTCCCTAAACGCTTGATCACTTGATGAGAGCAATTGTCCTTTACATGATGATAGCAGTTGTCCCTAATGCTTGCACACTTGATAAGAGCAATTCTCAGTTACATGATGAGATCCGTTGTCTCTAAAGGCTACCTTTATAAGGGCAATTTGTCTCTTCCATGATACGAGCCGTTGTCCCTAAAGGCTCACTTGTTTAGTGCAATTGTTCCTGACTTTATGGGAGCCGTTGTCCCTAAACGCTTGCTCACTAGATGAGAGAAAATGCCCTTTACATGATGATAGCCGTTGTCCCTAATGCTTCACACTTGATAAGAGCAATTGTCACTTACATGATGAGATCCGTTGTCTCTAAAGGCTACCTTTATATGGGCAATTTATCTCTTCCATGATAAGAGCCGTTGTCCTTAAAGGCTCACTTGTTGAGAGCAATTGTACCTGACTTTATGGGAGCCGTTGTCCCTAAATGCTTGCTCACTTGATGAGAGCAATTGCTCTTTATATGATGATAGCCGTTGTCCCTAATGCTTGCACACTTGATAAGACCAATTGTCTCTTACATGATGAGATCCGTTGTCTCTAAAGGTTACCTTTATAAGGGTAATTTGTCTCTTCCATGATAAGATCCGTTGTCCCTAAAGGCTCACTTGTTGAGAGCAATTGTACCTGACTTTATGGGATTCGTTGTCCCTAAACGCTTGCTCACTTGATGAGAGCAATTGCCCTTTACATGATGATAGCCGTTGTCCCTAATGCTTGCACACTTGATAAGAGCAATTGTCACTTACATGATGAGACCCGTTGTCCCTAAAGGGTAATTTTATGAGGGCAATTTGTCCCTTATATGATACGAGCCGTTGTCCCTAAAGACTCAATTGTTGAGAGCAATTGTACCTTACTTTATGGTAGCCGTTGTCCCTAAACGCTTGCTCACTTGATGAGAGCAATTGTCCTTTATATGATGATAGCCGTTGTCCCTAATGCTTGCATACTTGGTAAGAGCAATTGTCACTTACATGATGAGATCCGTGGTCTCTAAAGGCTACCTTTATAAGGGCGATGTGTCTCTTCCATGATAAGAGCCGTTGTCCTTAAAGGCTCACTTGTTGAGAGCAATTGTACCTGTCTTTATGGGAGCCGTTGTCCCTAAACGCTTGCTCACTTGATGAGAGCAATTACCCTTTACATGATGATAGCCGTTGTCCCTAATGCTTCCACATTTGATAAGAGCAATTGTCACTTACATGATGAGATCCGTTGTCTCTAAAGGCTACCTTTATAAGGGCAATGTGTCTCTTCCATGATAAGAGCCGTTGTCCTTAAAAGCTCACTTGTTGAGAGCAATTGTACCAGACTTTATGGGAGCCGTTGTCCCTAAACGCTTGCTCAGTTGATGAGAGCAATTGCCCTTTACTTGATGATAGCCGTTGTCCCTAATTCTTTCACACTTGATAAGAGCAATTATCACTTACATGGTGAGATCTGTTGTCTCTAAAGGCTACCTTTATAAGTACAATTTGTCTCTTCCATGATAAGAGTCGTTGTCCCTAAAGGCTCACTTGTTGAGAGCAATTGTACCTGACTTTATGGGAGCCGTTGTCCCTAAACGCTTGCTCAGTTGATGAGAGCAATTGCCCTTTACTTGATGATAGCCGTTGTCCCTAATTCTTTCACACTTGATAAGAGCAATTATCATTTACATGGTGAGATCTGTTGTCTCTAAAGGCTACCTTTATAAGTACAATTTGTCTCTTCCATGATAAGAGTCGTTGTCCCTAAAGGCTCAGTTGTTGAGAGCAATTGTACCTGACTTTATGGGAGCCGTTGTCCCTAAACGCTTGATCACTTGATGAGAGCAATTGTCCTTTACATGATGATAGCAGTTGTCCCTAATGCTTGCACACTTGATAAGAGCAATTCTTAGTTACATGATGAGATCCGTTGTCTCTAAAGGCTACCTTTATAAGGGCAATTTGTCTCTTCCATGATAAGAGCCGTTGTCCCTAAAGGCTCACTTGTTTATTGCAATTGTTCCTGACTTTATGGGAGCCGTTGTCCCTAAACGCTTGCTCACTAGATGAGAGAAAATGCCCTTTACATGATGATAGCCGTTGTCCCTAATGCTTCACACTTGATAAGAGCAATTGTCACTTACATGATGAGATCCGTTGTCTCTAAAGGCTACCTTTATATGGGCAATTTATCTCTTCCATGATAAGAGCCATTGTCCTTAAAGGCTCACTTGTTGAGAGCAATTGTACCTGACTTTATGGGAGCCGTTGTCCCTAAACGCTTGCTCACTTGATGAGAGCAATTGCCCTTTATATGATGATAGCCGTTGTCCCTAATGCTTGCACACTTGATAAGACCAATTGTCTCTTACATGATGAGATCCGTTGTCTCTAAAGGCTACCTTTATAAGGGTAATTTGTCTCTTCCATGATAAGATCCGTTGTCCCCAAAGGCTCACTTGTTGAGAGCAATTGTGCCTGACTTTATGGGAGTCGTTGTCCCTAAACACTTGCTCAATTGATGAGAGCAATTGCCCTTTACATGATGATAGCCGTTGTCCCTAATGCTTGCACACTTGATAAGAGCAATTGTCACTTACATGATGAGACCCGTTGTCCCTAAAGGGTAACTTTATGAGGGCAATTTGTCCCTTATATGATACGAGCCGTTGTCCCTAAAGATTCAATTGTTGAGAGCAATTGTACCTTACTTTATGGTAGCCGTTGTCCCTAAACGCTTGCTCACTTGATGAGATCCTTTACATGATGATAGCCGTTGTCCCTAATGCTTGCACACTTGATAAGAGCAATTGTCACTTACATGATGAGATCCGTTGTCTCTAAAGGCTACCTTTATAAGGGCAATTTGTCTCTTCCATGATAAGAGCCATTGTCCCTAAAGGCTCACTTGTTGAGAGCAATTGTTCCTGACTTTCTGGGAGCCGTTGTCCCTAAACGCTTGCTCACTTGATGAGAGCAAATGCCCTTTACATGATGATAGTCGTTGTCCCAAATGCTTCCACACTTGATAAGAGCAATTGTCACTTACATGATGAGATCCGTTGTCTCTAAAGGCTACCTTTATAAGGGCAATTTGTCTCTTCCATGATAAGAGCCATTGTCCCTAAAGGCGCACTTGTTGAGAGCAATTGTTCCAGACTTTATGGGAGCCGTTGTCCCTAAACGCTTGCTCACTTGATGAGAGCAATTACCCTTTACATGATGATAGCCGTTGTCCCTAATGCTTCCACATTTGATAAAAGCAATTGTCACTTACATGATGAGATCCGTTATCTCTAAAGGCTACCTTTATAAGGGCAATGTGTCTCTTCCATGATAAGAGCCGTTGTCCTTAAAAGCTCACTTGTTGAGAGCAATTGTACCAGACTTTATGGGAGCCGTTGTCCCTAAACGCTTGCTCAGTTGATGAGAGCAATTGCCCTTTACTTGATGATAGCCGTTGTCCCTAATTCTTTCACACTTGATAAGAGCAATTATCACTTACATGGTGAGATCTGTTGTCTCTAAAGGCTACCTTTATAAGTACAATTTGTCTCTTCCATGATAAGAGTCGTTGTCCCTAAAGGCTCACTTGTTGAGAGCAATTGTACCTGACTTTATGGGAGCCGTTGTCCCTAAACGCTTGCTCAGTTGATGAGAGCAATTGCCCTTTACTTGATGATAGCCGTTGTCCCTAATTCTTTCATACTTGATAAGAGCAATTATCACTTACATGGTGAGATCTGTTGTCTCTAAAGGCTACCTTTATAAGTACAATTTGTCTCTTCCATGATAAGAGTCGTTGTCCCTAAAGGCTCAGTTGTTGAGAGCAATTGTACCTGACTTTATGGGAGCCGTTGTCCCTAAACGCTTGATCACTTGATGAGAGCAATTACCCTTTACATGATGATAGCCGTTGTCCCTAATGCTTGCATACTTGGTAAGAGCAATTGTCACTTACATGATGAGATCCGTGGTCTCTAAAGGCTACCTTTATAAGGGTGATGTGTCTCTTCCATGATAAGAGCCGTTGTCCTTAAAGGCTCACTTGTTGAGAGCAATTGTACCTGTCTTTATGGGAGCCGTTGTCCCTAAACGCTTGCTCACTTGATGAGAGCAATTACCCTTTACATGATGATAGCCGTTGTCCCTAATGCTTCCACATTTGATAAGAGCAATTGTCACTTACATGATGAGATCCGTTGTCTCTAAAGGCTACCTTTATAAGGGCAATGTGTCTCTTCCATGATAAGAGCCGTTGTCCTTAAAAGCTCACTTGTTGAGAGCAATTGTACCAGACTTTATGGGAGCCGTTGTCCCTAAACGCTTGCTCAGTTGATGAGAGCAATTGCCCTTTACTTGATGATAGCCGTTGTCCCTAATTCTTTCATACTTGATAAGAGCAATTATCACTTACATGGTGAGATCTGTTGTCTCTAAAGGCTACCTTTATAAGTACAATTTGTCTCTTCCATGATAAGAGTCGTTGTCCCTAAAGGCTCAGTTGTTGAGAGCAATTGTACCTGACTTTATGGGAGCCGTTGTCCCTAAACGCTTGATCACTTGATGAGAGCAATTGTCCTTTACATGATGATAGCAGTTGTCCCTAATGCTTGCACACTTGATAAGAGCAATTCTCAGTTACATGATGAGATCCGTTGTCTCTAAAGGCTACCTTTATAAGGGCAATTTGTCTCTTCCATGATACGAGCCGTTGTCCCTAAAGGCTCACTTGTTTAGTGCAATTGTTCCTGACTTTATGGGAGCCGTTGTCCCTAAACGCTTGCTCACTAGATGAGAGAAAATGCCCTTTACATGATGATAGCCGTTGTCCCTAATGCTTCACACTTGATAAGAGCAATTGTCACTTACATGATGAGATCCGTTGTCTCTAAAGGCTACCTTTATATGGGCAATTTATCTCTTCCATGATAAGAGCCGTTGTCCTTAAAGGCTCACTTGTTGAGAGCAATTGTACCTGACTTTATGGGAGCCGTTGTCCCTAAATGCTTGCTCACTTGATGAGAGCAATTGCTCTTTATATGATGATAGCCGTTGTCCCTAATGCTTGCACACTTGATAAGACCAATTGTCTCTTACATGATGAGATCCGTTGTCTCTAAAGGTTACCTTTATAAGGGTAATTTGTCTCTTCCATGATAAGATCCGTTGTCCCTAAAGGCTCACTTGTTGAGAGCAATTGTACCTGACTTTATGGGATTCGTTGTCCCTAAACGCTTGCTCACTTGATGAGAGCAATTGCCCTTTACATGATGATAGCCGTTGTCCCTAATGCTTGCACACTTGATAAGAGCAATTGTCACTTACATGATGAGACCCGTTGTCCCTAAAGGGTAATTTTATGAGGGCAATTTGTCCCTTATATGATACGAGCCGTTGTCCCTAAAGACTCAATTGTTGAGAGCAATTGTACCTTACTTTATGGTAGCCGTTGTCCCTAAACGCTTGCTCACTTGATGAGAGCAATTGTCCTTTATATGATGATAGCCGTTGTCCCTAATGCTTGCATACTTGGTAAGAGCAATTGTCACTTACATGATGAGATCCGTGGTCTCTAAAGGCTACCTTTATAAGGGCGATGTGTCTCTTCCATGATAAGAGCCGTTGTCCTTAAAGGCTCACTTGTTGAGAGCAATTGTACCTGTCTTTATGGGAGCCGTTGTCCCTAAACGCTTGCTCACTTGATGAGAGCAATTACCCTTTACATGATGATAGCCGTTGTCCCTAATGCTTCCACATTTGATAAGAGCAATTGTCACTTACATGATGAGATCCGTTGTCTCTAAAGGCTACCTTTATAAGGGCAATGTGTCTCTTCCATGATAAGAGCCGTTGTCCTTAAAAGCTCACTTGTTGAGAGCAATTGTACCAGACTTTATGGGAGCCGTTGTCCCTAAACGCTTGCTCAGTTGATGAGAGCAATTGCCCTTTACTTGATGATAGCCGTTGTCCCTAATTCTTTCACACTTGATAAGAGCAATTATCACTTACATGGTGAGATCTGTTGTCTCTAAAGGCTACCTTTATAAGTACAATTTGTCTCTTCCATGATAAGAGTCGTTGTCCCTAAAGGCTCACTTGTTGAGAGCAATTGTACCTGACTTTATGGGAGCCGTTGTCCCTAAACGCTTGCTCAGTTGATGAGAGCAATTGCCCTTTACTTGATGATAGCCGTTGTCCCTAATTCTTTCACACTTGATAAGAGCAATTATCATTTACATGGTGAGATCTGTTGTCTCTAAAGGCTACCTTTATAAGTACAATTTGTCTCTTCCATGATAAGAGTCGTTGTCCCTAAAGGCTCAGTTGTTGAGAGCAATTGTACCTGACTTTATGGGAGCCGTTGTCCCTAAACGCTTGATCACTTGATGAGAGCAATTGTCCTTTACATGATGATAGCAGTTGTCCCTAATGCTTGCACACTTGATAAGAGCAATTCTTAGTTACATGATGAGATCCGTTGTCTCTAAAGGCTACCTTTATAAGGGCAATTTGTCTCTTCCATGATAAGAGCCGTTGTCCCTAAAGGCTCACTTGTTTATTGCAATTGTTCCTGACTTTATGGGAGCCGTTGTCCCTAAACGCTTGCTCACTAGATCAGAGAAAATGCCCTTTACATGATGATAGCCGTTGTCCCTAATGCTTCACACTTGATAAGAGCAATTGTCACTTACATGATGAGATCCGTTGTCTCTAAAGGCTACCTTTATATGGGCAATTTATCTCTTCCATGATAAGAGCCATTGTCCTTAAAGGCTCACTTGTTGAGAGCAATTGTACCTGACTTTATGGGAGCCGTTGTCCCTAAACGCTTGCTCACTTGATGAGAGCAATTGCCCTTTATATGATGATAGCCGTTGTCCCTAATGCTTGCACACTTGATAAGACCAATTGTCTCTTACATGATGAGATCCGTTGTCTCTAAAGGCTACCTTTATAAGGGTAATTTGTCTCTTCCATGATAAGATCCGTTGTCCCCAAAGGCTCACTTGTTGAGAGCAATTGTGCCTGACTTTATGGGAGTCGTTGTCCCTAAACACTTGCTCAATTGATGAGAGCAATTGCCCTTTACATGATGATAGCCGTTGTCCCTAATGCTTGCACACTTGATAAGAGCAATTGTCACTTACATGATGAGACCCGTTGTCCCTAAAGGGTAACTTTATGAGGGCAATTTGTCCCTTATATGATACGAGCCGTTGTCCCTAAAGACTCAATTGTTGAGAGCAATTGTACCTTACTTTATGGTAGCCGTTGTCCCTAAACGCTTGCTCACTTGATGAGATCCTTTACATGATGATAGCCGTTGTCCCTAATGCTTGCACACTTGATAAGAGCAATTGTCACTTACATGATGAGATCCGTTGTCTCTAAAGGCTACCTTTATAAGGGCAATTTGTCTCTTCCATGATAAGAGCCATTGTCCCTAAAGGCTCACTTGTTGAGAGCAATTGTTCCTGACTTTCTGGGAGCCGTTGTCCCTAAACGCTTGCTCACTTGATGAGAGCAAATGCCCTTTACATGATGATAGTCGTTGTCCCAAATGCTTCCACACTTGATAAGAGCAATTGTCACTTACATGATGAGATCCGTTGTCTCTAAAGGCTACCTTTATAAGGGCAATTTGTCTCTTCCATGATAAGAGCCATTGTCCCTAAAGGCGCACTTGTTGAGAGCAATTGTTCCAGACTTTATGGGAGCCGTTGTCCCTAAACGCTTGCTCACTTGATGAGAGCAATTACCCTTTACATGATGATAGCCGTTGTCCCTAATGCTTCCACATTTGATAAAAGCAATTGTCACTTACATGATGAGATCCGTTATCTCTAAAGGCTACCTTTATAAGGGCAATGTGTCTCTTCCATGATAAGAGCCGTTGTCCTTAAAAGCTCACTTGTTGAGAGCAATTGTACCAGACTTTATGGGAGCCGTTGTCCCTAAACGCTTGCTCAGTTGATGAGAGCAATTGCCCTTTACTTGATGATAGCCGTTGTCCCTAATTCTTTCACACTTGATAAGAGCAATTATCACTTACATGGTGAGATCTGTTGTCTCTAAAGGCTACCTTTATAAGTACAATTTGTCTCTTCCATGATAAGAGTCGTTGTCCCTAAAGGCTCACTTGTTGAGAGCAATTGTACCTGACTTTATGGGAGCCGTTGTCCCTAAACGCTTGCTCAGTTGATGAGAGCAATTGCCCTTTACTTGATGATAGCCGTTGTCCCTAATTCTTTCATACTTGATAAGAGCAATTATCACTTACATGGTGAGATCTGTTGTCTCTAAAGGCTACCTTTATAAGTACAATTTGTCTCTTCCATGATAAGAGTCGTTGTCCCTAAAGGCTCAGTTGTTGAGAGCAATTGTACCTGACTTTATGGGAGCCGTTGTCCCTAAACGCTTGATCACTTGATGAGAGCAATTGTCCTTTACATGATGATAGCAGTTGTCCCTAACGCTTGCACACTTGATAAGAGCAATTCTCAGTTACATGATGAGATCCGTTGTCTCTAAAGGCTACCTTTATAAGGGCAATTTGTCTCTTCCATGATAAGAGCCGTTGTCCCTAAAGGCTCACTTGTTTAGTGCAATTGTTCCTGACTTTATGGGAGCCGTTGTCCCTAAACGCTTGCTCACTAGATGAGAGAAAATGCCCTTTACATGATGATAGCCGTTGTCCCTAATGCTTCACACTTGATAAGAGCAATTGTCACTTACATGATGAGATCCGTTGTCTCTAAAGGCTACCTTTATATGGGCAATTTATCTCTTCCATGATAAGAGCCGTTGTCCTTAAAGGCTCACTTGTTGAGAGCAATTGTACCTGACTTTATGGGAGCCGTTGTCCCTAAACGCTTGCTCACTTGATGAGAGCAATTGCCCTTTATATGATGATAGCCGTTGTCCCTAATGCTTGCACACTTGATAAGACCAATTGTCTCTTACATGATGAGATCCGTTGTCTCTAAAGGTTACCTTTATAAGGGTAATTTGTCTCTTCCATGATAAGATCCGTTGTCCCTAAAGGCTCACTTGTTGAGAGCAATTGTACCTGACTTTATGGGATTCGTTGTCCCTAAACGCTTGCTCACTTGATGAGAGCAATTGCCCTTTACATGATGATAGCCGTTGTCCCTAATGCTTGCACACTTGATAAGAGCAATTGTCACTTACATGATGAGACCCGTTGTCCCTAAAGGGTAATTTTATGAGGGCAATTTGTCCCTTATATGATACGAGCCGTTGTCCCTAAAGACTCAATTGTTGAGAGCAATTGTACCTTACTTTATGGTAGCCGTTGTCCCTAAACGCTTGCTCACTTGATGAGAGCAATTGTCCTTTATATGATGATAGCCGTTGTCCCTAATGCTTGCATACTTGGTAAGAGCAATTGTCACTTACATGATGAGATCCGTGGTCTCTAAAGGCTACCTTTATAAGGGTGATGTGTCTCTTCCATGATAAGAGCCGTTGTCCTTAAAGGCTCACTTGTTGAGAGCAATTGTACCTGTCTTTATGGGAGCCGTTGTCCCTAAACGCTTGCTCACTTGATGAGAGCAATTACCCTTTACATGATGATAGCCGTTGTCCCTAATGCTTCCACATTTGATAAGAGCAATTGTCACTTACATGATGAGATCCGTTGTCTCTAAAGGCTACCTTTATAAGGGCAATGTGTCTCTTCCATGATAAGAGCCGTTGTCCTTAAAAGCTCACTTGTTGAGAGCAATTGTACCAGACTTTATGGGAGCCGTTGTCCCTAAACGCTTGCTCAGTTGATGAGAGCAATTGCCCTTTACTTGATGATAGCCGTTGTCCCTAATTCTTTCACACTTGATAAGAGCAATTATCACTTACATGGTGAGATCTGTTGTCTCTAAAGGCTACCTTTATAAGTACAATTTGTCTCTTCCATGATAAGAGTCGTTGTCCCTAAAGGCTCACTTGTTGAGAGCAATTGTACCTGACTTTATGGGAGCCGTTGTCCCTAAACGCTTGCTCAGTTGATGAGAGCAATTGCCCTTTACTTGATGATAGCCGTTGTCCCTAATTCTTTCACACTTGATAAGAGCAATTATCACTTACATGGTGAGATCTGTTGTCTCTAAAGGCTACCTTTATAAGTACAATTTGTCTCTTCCATGATAAGAGTCGTTGTCCCTAAAGGCTCAGTTGTTGAGAGCAATTGTACCTGACTTTATGGGAGCCGTTGTCCCTAAACGCTTGATCACTTGATGAGAGCAATTGTCCTTTACATGATGATAGCAGTTGTCCCTAATGCTTGCACACTTGATAAGAGCAATTCTTAGTTACATGATGAGATCCGTTGTCTCTAAAGGCTACCTTTATAAGGGCAATTTGTCTCTTCCATGATAAGAGCCGTTGTCCCTAAAGGCTCACTTGTTTATTGCAATTGTTCCTGACTTTATGGGAGCCGTTGTCCCTAAACGCTTGCTCACTAGATGAGAGAAAATGCCCTTTACATGATGATAGCCGTTGTCCCTAATGCTTCACTCTTGATAAGAGCAATTGTCACTTACATGATGAGATCCGTTGTCTCTAAAGGCTACCTTTATATGGGCAATTTATCTCTTCCATGATAAGAGCCATTGTCCTTAAAGGCTCACTTGTTGAGAGCAATTGTACCTGACTTTATGGGAGCCGTTGTCCCTAAACGCTTGCTCACTTGATGAGAGCAATTGCCCTTTATATGATGATAGCCGTTGTCCCTAATGCTTGCACACTTGATAAGACCAATTGTCTCTTACATGATGAGATCCGTTGTCTCTAAAGGCTACCTTTATAAGGGTAATTTGTCTCTTCCATGATAAGATCCGTTGTCCCCAAAGGCTCACTTGTTGAGAGCAATTGTGCCTGACTTTATGGGAGTCGTTGTCCCTAAACACTTGCTCACTTGATGAGAGCAATTGCCCTTTACATGATGATAGCCGTTGTCCCTAATGCTTGCACACTTGATAAGAGCAATTGTCACTTACATGATGAGACCCGTTGTCCCTAAAGGGTAACTTTATGAGGGCAATTTGTCCCTTATATGATACGAGCCGTTGTCCCTAAAGACTCAATTGTTGAGAGCAATTGTACCTTACTTTATGGTAGCCGTTGTCCCTAAACGCTTGCTCACTTGATGAGAGCAATTGTCCTTTACATGATGATAGCCGTTGTCCCTAATGCTTGCACACTTGATAAGAGCAATTGTCACTTACATGATGAGATCCGTTGTCTCTAAAGGCTACCTTTATAAGGGCAATTTGTCTCTTCCATGATAAGAGCCATTGTCCCTAAAGGCGCACTTGTTGAGAGCAATTGTTCCAGACTTTATGGGAGCCGTTGTCCCTCAACGCTTGCTCACTTGATGAGAGCAATTACCCTTTACATGATGATAGCCGTTGTCCCTAATGCTTCCACATTTGAAAAAAGCAATTGTCACTTACATGATGAGATCCGTTATCTCTAAAGGCTACCTTTATAAGGGCAATGTGTCTCTTCCATGATAAGAGCCGTTGTCCTTAAAAGCTCACTTGTTGAGAGCAATTGTACCAGACTTTATGGGAGCCGTTGTCCCTAAACGCTTGCTCAGTTGATGAGAGCAATTGCCCTTTACTTGATGATAGCCGTTGTCCCTAATTCTTTCACACTTGATAAGAGCAATTATCACTTACATGGTGAGATCTGTTGTCTCTAAAGGCTACCTTTATAAGTACAATTTGTCTCTTCCATGATAAGAGTCGTTGTCCCTAAAGGCTCACTTGTTGAGAGCAATTGTACCTGACTTTATGGGAGCCGTTGTCCCTAAACGCTTGCTCAGTTGATGAGAGCAATTGCCCTTTACTTGATGATAGCCGTTGTCCCTAATTCTTTCATACTTGATAAGAGCAATTATCACTTACATGGTGAGATCTGTTGTCTCTAAAGGCTACCTTTATAAGTACAATTTGTCTCTTCCATGATAAGAGTCGTTGTCCCTAAAGGCTCAGTTGTTGAGAGCAATTGTACCTGACTTTATGGGAGCCGTTGTCCCTAAACGCTTGATCACTTGATGAGAGCAATTGTCCTTTACATGATGATAGCAGTTGTCCCTAATGCTTGCACACTTGATAAGAGCAATTCTCAGTTACATGATGAGATCCGTTGTCTCTAAAGGCTACCTTTATAAGGGCAATTTGTCTCTTCCATGATAAGAGCCGTTGTCCCTAAAGGCTCACTTGTTTAGTGCAATTGTTCCTGACTTTATGGGAGCCGTTGTCCCTAAACGCTTGCTCACTAGATGAGAGAAAATGCCCTTTACATGATGATAGCCGTTGTCCCTAATGCTTCACACTTGATAAGAGCAATTGTCACTTACATGATGAGATCCGTTGTCTCTAAAGGCTACCTTTATATGGGCAATTTATCTCTTCCATGATAAGAGCCGTTGTCCTTAAAGGCTCACTTGTTGAGAGCAATTGTACCTGACTTTATGGGAGCCGTTGTCCCTAAATGCTTGCTCACTTGATGAGAGCAATTGCTCTTTATATGATGATAGCCGTTGTCCCTAATGCTTGCACACTTGATAAGACCAATTGTCTCTTACATGATGAGATCCGTTGTCTCTAAAGGTTACCTTTATAAGGGTAATTTGTCTCTTCCATGATAAGATCCGTTGTCCCTAAAGGCTCACTTGTTGAGAGCAATTGTACCTGACTTTATGGGATTCGTTGTCCCTAAACGCTTGCTCACTTGATGAGAGCAATTGCCCTTTACATGATGATAGCCGTTGTCCCTAATGCTTGCACACTTGATAAGAGCAATTGTCACTTACATGATGAGACCCGTTGTCCCTAAAGGGTAATTTTATAAGGGCAATTTGTCCCTTATATGATACGAGCCGTTGTCCCTAAAGACTCAATTGTTGAGAGCAATTGTACCTTACTTTATGGTAGCCGTTGTCCCTAAACGCTTGCTCACTTGATGAGAGCAATTGTCCTTTATATGATGATAGCCGTTGTCCCTAATGCTTGCATACTTGGTAAGAGCAATTGTCACTTACATGATGAGATCCGTGGTCTCTAAAGGCTACCTTTATAAGGGCGATGTGTCTCTTCCATGATAAGAGCCGTTGTCCTTAAAGGCTCACTTGTTGAGAGCAATTGTACCTGTCTTTATGGGAGCCGTTGTCCCTAAACGCTTGCTCACTTGATGAGAGCAATTACCCTTTACATGATGATAGCCGTTGTCCCTAATGCTTCCACATTTGATAAGAGCAATTGTCACTTACATGATGAGATCCGTTGTCTCTAAAGGCTACCATTATAAGGGCAATGTGTCTCTTCCATGATAAGAGCCGTTGTCCTTAAAAGCTCACTTGTTGAGAGCAATTGTACCAGACTTTATGGGAGCCGTTGTCCCTAAACACTTGCTCACTTGATGAGAGCAATTGCCCTTTACATGATGATAGCCGTTGTCCCTAATGCTTGCACACTTGATAAGAGCAATTGTCACTTACATGATGAGATCCGTTGTCTCTAAAGGCTACCTTTATAAGGGCAATTTGTCTCTTCCATGATAAGAGCCATTGTCCCTAAAGGCTCACTTGTTGAGAGCAATTGTTCCTGACTTTCTGGGAGCCGTTGTCCCTAAACGCTTGCTCACTTGATGAGAGCAAATGCCCTTTACATGATGATAGTCGTTGTCCCAAATGCTTCCACACTTGATAAGAGCAATTGTCACTTACATGATGAGATCCGTTGTCTCTAAAGGCTACCTTTATAAGGGCAATTTGTCTCTTCCATGATAAGAGCCATTGTCCCTAAAGGCGCACTTGTTGAGAGCAATTGTTCCAGACTTTATGGGAGCCGTTGTCCCTCAACGCTTGCTCACTTGATGAGAGCAATTACCCTTTACATGATGATAGCCGTTGTCCCTAATGCTTCCACATTTGATAAAAGCAATTGTCACTTACATGATGAGATCCGTTATCTCTAAAGGCTACCTTTATAAGGGCAATGTGTCTCTTCCATGATAAGAGCCGTTGTCCTTAAAAGCTCACTTGTTGAGAGCAATTGTACCAGACTTTATGGGAGCCGTTGTCCCTAAACGCTTGCTCAGTTGATGAGAGCAATTGCCCTTTACTTGATGATAGCCGTTGTCCCTAATTCTTTCACACTTGATAAGAGCAATTATCACTTACATGGTGAGATCTGTTGTCTCTAAAGGCTACCTTTATAAGTACAATTTGTCTCTTCCATGATAAGAGTCGTTGTCCCTAAAGGCTCACTTGTTGAGAGCAATTGTACCTGACTTTATGGGAGCCGTTGTCCCTAAACGCTTGCTCAGTTGATGAGAGCAATTGCCCTTTACTTGATGATAGCCGTTGTCCCTAATTCTTTCATACTTGATAAGAGCAATTATCACTTACATGGTGAGATCTGTTGTCTCTAAAGGCTACCTTTATAAGTACAATTTGTCTCTTCCATGATAAGAGTCGTTGTCCCTAAAGGCTCAGTTGTTGAGAGCAATTGTACCTGACTTTATGGGAGCCGTTGTCCCTAAACGCTTGATCACTTGATGAGAGCAATTGTCCTTTACATGATGATAGCAGTTGTCCCTAATGCTTGCACACTTGATAAGAGCAATTCTCAGTTACATGATGAGATCCGTTGTCTCTAAAGGCTACCTTTATAAGTGCAATTTGTCTCTTCCATGATAAGAGCCGTTGTCCCTAAAGGCTCACTTGTTTAGTGCAATTGTTCCTGACTTTATGGGAGCCGTTGTCCCTAAACGCTTGCTCACTAGATGAGAGAAAATGCCCTTTACATGATGATAGCCGTTGTCCCTAATGCTTCACACTTGCTAAGAGCAATTGTCACTTACATGATGAGATCCGTTGTCTCTAAAGGCTACCTTTATATGGGCAATTTATCTCTTCCATGATAAGAGCCGTTGTCCTTAAAGGCTCACTTGTTGAGAGCAATTGTACCTGACTTTATGGGAGCCGTTGTCCCTAAATGCTTGCTCACTTGATGAGAGCAATTGCTCTTTATATGATGATAGCCGTTGTCCCTAATGCTTGCACACTTGATAAGACCAATTGTCTCTTACATGATGAGATCCGTTGTCTCTAAAGGCTACCTTTATAAGGGTAATTTGTCTCTTCCATGATAAGATCCGTTGTCCCTAAAGGCTCACTTGTTGAGAGCAATTGTACCTGACTTTATGGGATTCGTTGTCCCTAAACGCTTGCTCACTTGATGAGAGCAATTGCCCTTTACATGATGATAGCCGTTGTCCCTAATGCTTGCACACTTGATAAGAGCAATTGTCACTTACATGATGAGACCCGTTGTCCCTAAAGGGTAATTTTATGAGGGCAATTTATCCCTTATATGATACGAGCCGTTGTCCCTAAAGACTCAATTGTTGAGAGCAATTGTACCTTACTTTATGGTAGCCGTTGTCCCTAAACGCTTGCTCACTTGATGAGAGCAATTGTCCTTTATATGATGATAGCCGTTGTCCCTAATGCTTGCATACTTGGTAAGAGCAATTGTCACTTACATGATGAGATCCGTGGTCTCTAAAGGCTACCTTTATAAGGGCGATGTGTCTCTTCCATGATAAGAGCCGTTGTCCTTAAAGGCTCACTTGTTGAGAGCAATTGTACCTGTCTTTATGGGAGCCGTTATCCCTAAACGCTTGCTCACTTGATGAGAGCAATTGTCCTTTACATGATGATAGCAGTTGTCCCTAATGCTTGCACACTTGACAAGAGCAATTGTCACTTGCTTGATGAAATCCGTTGTCCCTAAAGTCTTAATTTATGAGGGCGATTTGTCCCTTACATGATAAGTGCTGTTGTCCCTAAAGGCTCATTTGTTGAGAGCAATTCTACCTTACTTTATGGGAGCCGTTGTCCCTAAACGTTTTTTTTTTTGGGTAAAGGGGAGTAATCCTGCACCCTGGTAAATATATAAAACCAAAAAACATTGAAGTACAATGGATGAGAGTGAGTCCCTCATCTCAGTCCCTACGGACATTAACCCATCCACTATATAAGAATGACATGCCATTCTTATAACTACCAAATCCAAATACAAACTAACAATGACTAAAGATAAAGATACAAAATAAACATATAAGTCTTCCAAGTCATCATAGCGATCCAGATCTTCACCCAAAGAAACCCATAATCAAGTTTCCCCGCCTTCCAAGTGCTCTTCCGAATCAAATCCATTTGCGTCTTCTATTAGTATTATGCAATAAGCATAATCTAATAACCTAATAAGAGTGGAATCCATAGCAATCAAATTTGAAACATAACCATGGTCTAAGCGACACTATCTTCCAGCATATACTTGAACCCATCTTCCAATAAATCCGAGTGAAACACTTGAAGACAGCCAATGATCAAGTCACAATGCACCACACCTCCCATGATCACACAAAGACTTAAAATATTAGCATGAATACATACCAACCCTTTAAACTCACATGTGATCACTAAAGGAAATCGCCAAACTATTGCAAAACCATGCACACGGTATTACAAATCTTGTACCAACCCTCAATCAACGAATAGAAACACGCATGTTCCATATTATTAATAACACAATCCAAACCACATGATAGGTTGAAACATAAAATGATCCAAGCTCTATACACCCAATACATGCTGCTTAAAAACAAATTACAACCGTACCATGCATGTTGATCCGAGCACCAATAATGATAGTGTATAAGAGCAAATAGCCAATAGCACAATACCCACAAACCAGTAACATCGATCAAAACATTAGATAAGATTGACAACATGACTTTGAAACGATGCATAAGGATCCCAAACCGCAACAACCAGCAGCAACAAAACCAAGACTTAATGTAACTTGAATGATCAGCAGGTCTTGGCTCGAGCCAAGGGCTTTTGAACAAGATACCCTCACAAACTTGTCTACCATCTCTCTCGATACCCCCAAAGCAGTTGACTACCATTCGTTCACAAACTTCCAATCAGAATTAATCACCCCTCTTCCAACCTTATGGCAATACAAACCCTATCAAAGGGTAACAACCAAAAAATATTTTTTTTGGGTAAAGGGGAATAATCCTGTACCCCGGTAAATTGCATAAATCAAAAATCATTTAAGAGAGTTCAATGGTAATGTGTTTAATAAGGTCAAGGCTTTGAGGGTTGAACTTAAGAGAGTTCAGCATGAGTTGGATAAGGAGCCTAATAATCCTTGCCTTAGAGAAGAAGAGTATGTGTTTTGTAAAGCTTATCAGGAAGCCGTTAGGGATGAGGCTAGTTTACTTAGACAAAAAACCAAGGTTCAATGGTTAAAAGATGGTGATCAGAATACCTCCTATTTTCATAATGTGCTCAAGAGTAGGGTTAATAAGAGTAGGATTCAGTTGGTTTGTGATGATCAGGGTAATAAATTTTATGGTGATGATGTTCCGGGATGTTTTGTTAATCATTTTGAGCGTTTTTTGGGGGCTGAAGATGATGTGATTCCTTTAGATGACTGTGATGATCTGTTCATTAAGAAGCTTGACCCTGATGTTGCTGTTAGTATGATCAGACCTATTTCTGATATTGAAATCAAAGATGCGATGTTTAGTATCGAAGATGACAAAGCTGCTGGCCCGGACGGTTACACTTCTAAGTTCTTTAAAGCTTCATGGAGTATTGTCACTGTCGATGTGTGTGCTGCAGTAAAAGAGTTTTTCAGTTCGGGTAAGTTGCTTGGTAATGCTAATGTTATATCTCTTATACCTAAGTTGCAGGTTCCATTGAAGGTGTCTGATTATCGTCCCATTGCATGTGGGAATGTCATTTATAAGTGCATAAGTAAAGTTATCACTAACCATTTGAAAGAGGGTCTTTGTAGTTTGATTGACTGCAACCAAAGTGCTTTTATTCCGGGACGGCAGATTAGTGACAACATATTATTAGCTCAGGAGTTCTTGAAGGGGTATAACTGGAAGCGTACTTCTAGTAAGTGTGCGTTTAAGGTTGATATCCAGAAGGCGTACGATACAGTGAATTGGTATTTTTTGAAGACGGTTCTTGCGCAATTTGGATTCCACAGTTCCATGATTCATTGGATTATGGTATGTCTTACCTCCGCTTCCTTTTCTATATGTGTTAATGGTGAATTACATGGTTTCTTTAAAAGTAGGTGCGGTCTTAGGCAAGGAGATCCGATTTCGCCTTACTTATTTACTATTGTTATGGAAGTATTTAATTTGATGATTAAGAGGCAGATTAGGAGAGATGATAGGTTTAGATATCATTTGGGTTGTCACAAGCTCCATCTGACCCATTTGTGTTTTGCGGACGATCTATTACTTCTTTGCCATGGTGACGAGATTTCTGCTTGTATATTAGATGAATTTGCTATGTGTTCTGGCCTATTTCCTAGTTTATCCAAGAGTGTTGCCTTTTTTGGAAGCGTTCCCGATCCTATTAGGAATAGAATTTTGCTTGCAATGCCTTTCAAAATTGGTACTCTTCCTTTGAAATATTTGGGTATTCCACTGTCTGGTAAGAGGATTACTAATGAAGATTGTAGAGATTTGATTCAAAAAGTGAAAAACCGGATTAATGATTGGAGAAACAAAACGTTATCGTTTGCTGGTAGGCTTCAGTTAATATCTTCTGTGCTTTCTTCTCTTCATATTTATTGGGCATCCATGTTCTTACTTCCTTCCCATGTCTATGACGGTATTGACAAGATTTGTATGAATTTTTTGTGGTTTGGCAGGGGTGATGGCAGTGGTATTGCTTGTGTTTCGTGGAATGATATTTGCAAACCCAAAAGTCAGGGTGGTCTTGGTCTTAAACCACTCAGACTCATGAATGAGGCTTTAATATCAAAATATCTCTGGAATGTCATTTGTAAGAAGGACTCTCTTTGGGTTAAATGGGTTCATGCGTATAGGGTTAAAGATAGAAATATTTGGTTTAATGTTAGTTTTGAGCATGGTGCATCAGGATGGAATCAGATATTAAGCCTTAGGGATAAGATTCGCTCTTTGGTTGCGTATAAGTTAGGAAATGGCAAGAATTGCTCTATGTGGTTTGATAAATGGCACGTTAACGGTCCTTTGTGCAAGATTATCACTCATAGTTTTCTTGTTGAGCATGGCTTTAATGTGAATGATAAGGTTGCTGATTGGATTGACAATAATGGATGGAAATGGCCTATAGATTGGAATGGTTTATTTGGTGAATTTTTAAATGTTCCTGTTCCGATTTTAATTGATGATTTTGAGGATAAGGTATTATGGATTAATAAAAAGAATAAGGAGGTGGTGTTTACTGTTAAAGAAGCATGGAAAGCTTTAAGATTAGACAGCCCTAAGGTTATTTGGTATAAGCTTATTTGGTTTACTCAATGTATTCCTAGGCACGCCTTTGTGCTTTGGATGGCAATGCGTGGCAGACTTAAAACTACTGATAGAATTTCCAAATGGTTTAATGTATCTAGTGTTCTGTGTCCTCTTTGCAATAATGAAGATGAGACTCATTGTCAATTATTTTTTAAATGTGAGTTCTCTAAAAGGGTGTGGGATAATTTGAAGCCGTTATGTAAGCTTGAGGATTTGTCATGTAATTGGGCTGAAGTGGTTTCAGGTTTGTCTATTAAGACTGCTAACAACTCCATTTGGAGTGTCATTCAGCGGTTAGTCTTTGGTGCTATGGTGTATTTCTTATGGCAAGAACGCAATATCAGGATTTTTCAAAAAGATTTCAGGACTGACGAGACTCTTTTTAAGATTATTGTGGATACGGTGAGGCATAAATTGATGGGTTAACAAAAACTAAACCCTAAAAGTTCTCTCAAGGTGGCGATTTTTTCCCTAACTCTTTTTCCAATCGGTTTTCATCATATTCTGTCCTAAAACCTCTAATTCTTGGATCGAATTGATTATCCTAGTGTTTAAACATTGCGTTTAACATTGGTTTATTCAAATCGTTGCTTGTCTTTTAGGTTTTTAGATCGAATCTGGTGAAATCGTTTTTGTTAGGGTTTAAATCGCCATTATTATTTCAGAAAACCCTAACATCACTTCAATCCAAATCGATTCTAATTAATCCTTCCTTATTCATTACTGATATCATTAATTTGTTAGAGGGTTCTATCCTTGATCTAATTCGTGATAAACAATTAGTGGTGGGTTGTTTGAATCGTTTTTTTTAGGGTTTTCTGTAAACCGACTTTGGTTTTTAGTAATCGGTTCTTGATTCCTTTGGGAAGTCGGTTCCTATTACTTATATTAAGATCGATCATCACCTCTTACACATATTTAAGTCGATATTGGGTGGTTGCACACTGGTTTTCATTCATCGACTCTTTATTATTTAGGGTTTCGATTTAAGATTGTGCGCTTACTGTTATTGTGCTTCATTCAATATTAAACTCTTTAGGGTTTGGTATTTATTATCTTGGATCTTGGGTTCTGGTCGTTGCTGCTATTACTAAACTTTTTTGGGTTTGGTTTATTATCTCTTTGCAAGTACCCGTTCTAGGGTTTTGGATTTGTTTGTGCGCAAGTGTTTGCTGCTGTTTGTTAGTTTATTTCGTGGGTTTTTGAGAGATGGAATCAGGTTTTTTGAATGGTAACAAGCCTTCTAAGGCTGCGGGGTTGGCTGCTAGGATTAGTAACATTGAGGGCAAGGTTCTCAATAATGCTAGTGTGCCATTGAAGTCTTACTTGAGAAATGCAGGTTTGGATGGAAAAACGGGATCTTTTGCTCTTCCACGTGATCACGGTTCTGTTGTTTCTGATTTAAACGGGGCATCAAATCAAGGGGGGAAGTTGGATAGCACTACTATTCGTGTTGATAGTAGTGTTACTGCTGGTGTACATGGGGCTAAGGTTAATGGCGAATCCATGACTAAGGCTAATGTAGATGGTCCGCAACATGTAGGATCTGATGGTTCTTGTGCTCCTAAAGCTACTCGTGATGCTCATTCTGATGGTATTAATGAGGAGGCTGGTTTGGGGTCAAGAGTAGTTATTCCAATGGCCGTTGTTGATGATATGTGCTCGAAACTTACTAATTCATTATACGGTTATTTCATTGGTAATAGAATTGCGTTTCCTATTGTGGAAGATTATGTCAAGCATGCTTGGGCTAGGTTCGGTTTTGAACATGTGATATTGCGGAATGGTTTCTTCATTTTCAAATTCTCATCACTTGAAGGTATGGATAAAGTGCTTAATGGTGGTCCTTGGTTTATTAGATCAACGCCTTTGTTCCTACATGTTTGGGTTCCTAATATGAGACTTGAAAAGGAGAAGATTACTAAGGTACCAGTTTGGGTACGTATCCATAATATACCATCCGTTATATACTCTAAAACCGGTGTAAGTTTGATTGCAAAACAGTTGGGACGGATAATAAGGTTTGATGCGGGTACTAATGATATGTGTAAGAATCCTTGGGGACGTTATTCATATGCACGGGTACTTATTGAATTATCGGCTGATTTGGATGTTTTGGAATCAATTGAAGTTGAAATTCCTTTGCCTCAGGGTAAGGGTCATTACATGGAGGTTCTTGATGTTGAGTATGAATGGTGGCCATCTTGGTGTTCTAAGTGTGTTTGTTTCAATCATGATGATGATGGGTGTCCTCTTAGGCGTAAGCGGGTTACTAAAGATTCGACTCAACAAGATGGAAGGGTTCACTCTACAAAGGCTGGTCATACTAGTAATAAGGGTATGAAAGGGACTTGGGCAATTAAGTCTAAACTTTCATACCAACCTGTTTCTAAACCGGCTACTAAGAAGAAGAATAAAGGTACACAATCTAATTCCAGGGCTGCTAAGCCTACTAATGGTAATTCTGCTTCGAGTGGTAAATCTCATGATGCTTTGAAGAGTGATTTAGGGGCTGCTACTGTTGAGGTTTGTGGACACACTCAATTTGAGCAGCCGGACCAGGTGGATTCTCATGCTTCTGTTGGAGGTGTGGAATCCATGGGAATTAATGGTGTCAATGCGGTTCCATTGCATAACACTAGTAATGGTTTGTGGGAGTATGGCTCTCGCAATGATGGTGCTTCTACAAGCGTGGCCTATTCTGATTTTGATACATCTTGCTCGGTTCCTACAAGTCATGTAGTGAAAAGTCCTAAGAAGAGAGTTACGTTTGTTGAGGAAGTTGAGGAAGTAGATGAAGTCTATGAGAACTATGATGATATTGCAAGTTATTCCAAGTTCAAGAATGGTTCTCCGAAAGATTTCCAGGTGCAAGGTCGCAAGAAGAAATAGTTATTGATTTCTAGTTTTGTGATTCTTGTTGGTTAGTTGCTTTTGTTTAGCATTGTGTTTGGTCAGTTGCACATGTTGTGCATGTTAGTTTTAAGAATGGTATGCCATTCTTAGATATGTTTCTTGTAAGTGTCCTTAGGGACTAGGGGCGTGGGAATTCACCCTCGTCATTTTGTACCTCAATGTTTTTTTGGAGTAATGAATTTTACCAGGGCGTAGACCCTTTTACCCAAAAAAAAATTGATGGGTCTGAAAATCAAGCAATCTTTGGAAGCAAGGAGGGCTGCTTTAGTCTGGAAGATTCCGTTGAAGACTACAAATGGTGATAATGGTGGCAATCAGTTCTGTGATGGTAGTAGGAGTCATTATGGTGATTATGGTGTTACTTAATACTTGGTTCATGTTACTTATGCACATGCTCTGTTTCAGATACATGAACAGATCATTGTTGCATCATGGTGTTTGGTATAATCTGTGGTTTAGGCCTATTTTGAATCCTAGTTTTATATATTGTCATATCACTTCTCGATATTGTTTATTTGCTTACAGGCCCGTTGATTTTCGTGTGTGGTGGGTCTGTTGGTTATGTCCAGGTACGGGGTTTTGGAGTTGTAATCAAGTTTTTGATTGTGACGATGGTGCTGGTTTTCTTTACCTGGTCAGATGGTGTTGTTGGATGGCTAACAAGAATTCAGTTAATTATCTTGCATGGATTTTGGTTTATTTCATCCCTAAGGAGGGCCTGGTGAGGACTATTAGGTTTTGGAGTAATGCCGATATCTATGGGTTTGATTGTATTGACTGTTTTCCTCTGTGGTTTCCCATGGTTTGGTTTGTTTTCTGGTTATTAGCTGATTTTTTGATTGTCAGGTTTGGGTATGGGTTTAGTTGGAATGACATTCTGTTCATTACTATATTTATGGAGTTCTTTGATTCTTGGTTGGGGTATGGGGTGGTTTGTGTTTGCAGGAGTTGCGCTTTATTTGATTTGATCTTTTGGTACTCTAACGCGAATTTACCTTGTACTCTTTTTCCTTGCTCAAAGTTTTCCCACAGGGTTTTTATTTGGCAAGGTTTTTTAACGAGACAAGGTGTTTAGATGATTGATGTTATTGGTGATTCATCCTTTTACAGATCTGAGTTTCAAGTTATGCAGACCTGAATGATTTCATTGGCCATTCTGTCTGGTGTTGTTATGCTGAAGTTTCATCCTTTTCCAGGCAAGAGAGTATTGAGGTCTGATGCTGAAGTTTACAAGACCTGAAGATCTTCAAAGATCATGTAGATTGATGCTGCTTTGGTGTTTTGGTTATCTATTTCTACATGGTTATTACACTTGTGGGTTTCTGCTGCATTTGGTCCTTTTTGTATTCAGTTTCTCCCCTGCTTTCAGGTTTAGTCTTATTGCTTTCTATGGACTGCTTGTGAATGGTGATGTTTGGAGCTCTTTTGGTTGATTCCTTTGGAGTACCCCATGTATTCAGAGTTCACAAGTAGTTCTAGATCAAGCTGTCTCTATTCTAAATTTGATTTCAGGGGGTTGCTTATGGTTATGGACTTGTAGTTTTGGTCATTTGTTTCTTTTGTATTTGCAGCTTAGTTGTTATTAGTTTGGTCTTTGTCTATTGTTATTTTTGGTAATTTTGTTTCTAGGCAAGAGAGAATTGTGATAAGGGTTGTCCTATTCTTTTTCTTCTCTTGTGCTTTTGTTTGTATATAACTTTCCATTTTATTTAATATATTTTACCTTTTTGTAAAAAAAAAAAAAAAAAAAAAAAAAAAAAAAAAAAATCATTTAATTACAATGGATATGGGTGAAGTCCCATATCTAAGCCCGTTACATAGGCATAAACATTTCTTTGTACCAACGGCTATCAAGTGAGAGTTAAAGTACCCAGGAACCAACCAACCTAGACTTGCACGCTGAAATCAGAAACCCAAACAAGGTTTCGTATAAACATGAAGGCATAACATCAGCAAGCAAACCACCAATCCAAAGAAACAGATCGCGCAAATAATAAATGTGATCTGCAAACCCTAATCGTAAAAGATAACTAGAGTCGATCTGAATACAACCCATGAATAGAATTGCGATCAGGCTATAACACCGACCCAAAAAAAAAAACCCTAAACAGAATCATTTGAAAGAATGAGGGATATGTTAGGGTTTTATATATATATATATATATATATATATATATATATATATATATATATATATATATATATATATATATATACACACACCAAACCCTAATAACCCTAAATCGATCGCATCATCAATTCTTCCATCAATTCGACCCTAAATCTTTGTTCTTTTTTGCTCTAATCTGTTCTAGTGATTAATTTACATTCGTGTCTATTGATCCTTGTCAGATTTGGAGTGATTAGAATCAGTTTAGTATCGTTTTTTGTTGGATCGTATTTTAGGTTTTCTAGGGTTTCGTTTGGAATTTATCTAAACCGACTATTCTTAAAGTCGGTTTTGGGTGCTGTATTTAGGGTCGATTGGTTTCAATTCTTTCATTCTATCCCTGATCGACTTTTTATTATGGTGGGTGGTTAGTTTTTGGAGTGAATCGCTATAAACCCTAATCGATTTGATTAGGGTTTTATCTTCTTAATTGGTTTTATGCGTGCTGCTGTCTTGATTGTTGTTTGTTTGGTTTGCTGCTGGTTGTTGAGAGATGAATAGAGGTTTTTTGAGTCCTAAAATTGCTAAGAAGGTGGTTAACAATCCTAATGTTGATGTTGGAGAGCTTGCTGCTCGTATGAAAAGATTGAAAGGTGATGAGGCTGAGGAAGCCGATGTTACTCAGCCTAGGAAAGCTGTTAGGGGTGTTGCAACACATCAAGAGGAGTCGGTTCCAATTGATGTTGATGGTACGTTTGTCCAATCTGTTGTAATTGATCCACATGTTCCTAATGCGACTCTTGAACAAGTGAAGCCGGTTTCACTTGTTGATTATGATTCGAATGGGAGTTTTGGGGTTAAGGGCGACAATATTGATGGTGATGTGTCTAAAGGTCCTGATTTGGTGAATAAGGAAAGTGTTATGGGTGATTTGGGTACTACAGAACAGCCTAGTGTGTCGGAATAGCCTATTGATTCTATAAGTCCAAATGTGGAACGCGCATAAGGATTTTGATGAGGCCATGAATAAACTTGATAATGATATTGCTAATATGGCGTCTTCGTCTTTGAACAGTTTGGGTGGTTCGAGTGGCACTAATGTGAAAAGTACTACTACCTCTACTTCTAGTTTTAGCGAGGCTATGAAAACTCAGAAATATGGTACTAATGTGGAGGGGGTTTTAAAGGCTAGTGGTAATAGTTCTAATGGTACTGGTTCGAATGTTGCTGGTTCTAATAACGTGGGTGTTAGTTCTACTGTTGCCGGTTCTCAACCAAGTGCTGATATGAGTGGATCTACTTCTTTTGCTAATGTGGTGAATCCGGAAAGGGTAACGAGGAAGGTTAATTTTTGGTCTTTGGTTAATGAGGTGCGTATTGAGAAGCATGATACTTTACTTCCAAAGGCTGCTATGGAGGGTGTGTTGAACCGTTATGATAATACTCTTGTTGGTTTCTTTGTTGGCAAGAATATTGCATTCCCGTTGGTTCAAAACTATGTCACTAATACGTGGGGTAAGTTTGGTTTGAAGAAAGTGATGAAAAATGATGATGGGGTTTTCCTCTTTAAATTTGATTCAAAAGAGGGTGTTGATAACGTGATGCAACGGGGTCCTTGGATAATTCGTAGTTCTCCTTTGATTCTTACTAAATGGACTCCTGAAATGTCACTGGCTAAGAGTGAGGTTACTAAATTACCCGTGTGGATTAAATTGCACAATGTGCCATTGCTTGCTTACTCTGAAGACGGCTTGAGCTTGATTGCTACTCAGGTTGGTAAACCTATTATGTTGGACGCGTTTACAAGCTCAATGTGTTTTGATTCATGGGGCCGTATTAGCTATGCTCGTGCTTTAGTGGAAATATCATCCGAATCTGAATTAAAGCATGAGGTGACTATGGCTATACCAAAGAAGGATGATAGTGGAATTATTTCTGCATGTATTAAGGTTGAGTACGAATGGAAGCCTCCTCACTGTTCAATGTGTAAAGTTTTTGGGCATGATCGTAATGGTTGTCCAAAGTGTGTCAAGGAGACGGTCCGTTCTACTAATGATGTTGTTACTACTACTTCGTTTGAAGAGAATGATGATGGTTTTAAGGAAGTTCAGAATCGGAAGGCTAAAGGGAAAGGTAAGAAGTTGTCAAGTGGTATTAATATGAGTAAGGGGCCCACACTAGCTCCTAAAAAGAAAATACATGTTGCTAAGACTAAAACTCAAGATACCACTTCTTCTAAAGTGGCTAATGCAAGCGGTTCGTCTGTGCCTACGTCTAACTCGTTTGGGGTGCTTGATGCTCAAGATTCTGTTGTGAATGATGTTCCTAGTGCATCAAATGGTATCCCTAGTGGTGAGGCTGATTTGGAACGTCCTAGTGTTAGTACTACGGTTGCGGAAACGGTAGGACCTCAAGTGAGTGGTGCATCAAGTGGTATTACTGGTGGAGAGGCTGATTTGGAACGTTCAAGTGGTACTAATAAGGTAGCGGACAAGGTAGGATCTGATTCTATTGGTGGTAATAAGCCTAGTTCTTCTTCTACTCCTTCGGTTGCTGCTACTAAGTTAAAGAACCCATTTACCAAGGTAGGGGATGTGGTTTGTTCGGATAGTGATGATGATGAGGTTTTGGAGCCGGTGACTTCTAGTTATCTTGCTTCAGGAGGTGGCGGCTATGATTTTGAGGATTTCATGGATGATGATTATGCTGCTCAAGTTTATGATCTACCGGGACACTTGGATGACTTTTGTGACATGTATGATATTAATCTCCAAGGTCGTGGTAGAAAGTAATGTTTTTTTAGTTTGGTAGGTCATAAGATTGGTTTGTCTTTCTTATGTTTAGTGTTTGGTTTTTGCTGTTTGTAGCATGTTTGTTGCCCATGTAACGGGCCGAGATGAGAGATTCACTCTCATCCATTGTACTTAAACGTTTATTGGTTAATGCATTTTGCCAGGGTAAAACCCTTTTACCCAAAAAAATATATATATATATATATATATATATATATATATATATATATATATATATATATATATATATATATATATATATATATATATATATATATATATATATATATATATATATATATATATATATATATATTGGGTAAAAGGGCTTTACCCTGGTAAATTGCATTAACCAAAAAACGTTTAAGTACAACGGATGAGAGTGAATCTCTCATCTCGGCCCGTTACATGGGCAACTTACAAGCACCTAACAGCAACAACCAAACAAAAGACATAAGAAAGATAAACCATTCCTATGACCTACCAAACCAAAAACATTACTTTCTACCACGACCTAGGAGATTAATATCATACATGTCACAAAATTCAGTCAAGTGTCCTGGTAGATCATAAACTTGAGCAGCGTAATCATCAGACATAAAATCTTCAAGATCATCGCCGCCACCTCCTGAAGCAAGATAACTAGAAGTCACCGGCTCCAAAACCTCATCATCATCACTATCCGAACAAATCACATCCCCTACCTTAGTGAATGGATTAGATAACTTAGTAGCAGCAATCGGAGGAGTAGAAGAAGAACTAGGCTTATTACTACCACATGAATGAGATCCAACCTTGTCCGCTACCTTATTACTACCACTTGAACGTTCCAAATCAGCCTCACCACTAGAAATACCACTTGATGCACCACTCGAATTAGATCCTACCTTTTCCGCTACCGTATTACTAACACTAGGACGTTCCAAATCAGCCTCACCACTAGGAATACCATTTGATGCACTAGGAACATCATTCACATCAGAATCTTGCGCATCAAGAACCCCAAACGCGTTAGACGTTGGCACAGACACCCCGCTTGAATTAGCCACTTTAGAAGAAGCAGCATCTTGAGTCTTATTCTTAGCAACATAAACTTTCTTTTTAGGAGCTAGTGTAGGCCCCTTACTCATATTAATACCACTTGACAACTTCTTACCTCTACCTTTACCTTTCCGATTCTGAACTTCCTTGAAACCATCATCTTTTTTTTGGGTAAAAGGGTTAAAACACCCTGGTAAAATATATTATCCAAAAAAACGTTGAAGTACAAAATGACGAGGGTGATTTCCCTCGCCCCCAGTCCCTTAGGACACTTACAAGACTCCTATCTAAGAATGACATACCATTCTTAAAACAAACATGCACAACATGTGCAACTGACCGCCACATACTCTAATATAAGAATGACAAACCATTCTTATAACAAATACATGAACATAAAACTACAACGACTAAAAGATTAACAAATAAAAAACATCAAGTAAAAACTTGAATCTTCCCATGTCGTCATAGAATTTCATGACCTTCAACGATGCAGCCGAAACCATGGTAGAATAGACACGCGCCAATCCACACAATAGATCCACCAACTACACCAATCTTCAAAAATCCAATCAGGACCAAACCAACACTACAACTCGATCCAATACCGCATCTACTACTAGTTTCAAATGAAACTCAAGCTAAGAATGAAAAACAATGTATCTTGATCAGTCGTAGACGAACATAGGGCAGACAACCCTAACTTACATCAAATAGAGCACCATCGATCACATGACCAAATAATAACCGGCGGAAATCAATGCCATAACCATGAGCGATGATAAAAGGTTTTGAATAAGACCCTTTAACTTAACTTACATCACTTATTCGAGCAGCAACAGATTCCATAAACAAGTTACAAGTAACTTAGATGAATATACTCAATCTACTAGAAACACGAACAGCAAACATACCAAATAGCTCGTACCATAGCCTTACCACCTAGCATCAGACGTACCATATTAACAACATACCACCAAGTCATAAAAACCATAGTTCTGATCAGCAAGGTTCTTATAATGCATGCACGAGCAAATAGGTCTTTGCGAGCAGGCACAAATATGTAAACAACTCGAAGACACTGCCATCAAAATCATCAATCACTCCACAAAACATAAGCAGCAGAAACAGATTGAACCATCAGTAGGGAGATCGAATCCCTACACCTCCAAATTAACATCCATATCGATCTGATGGGAAACACAGAAATATTGCAGCATAATTCGAAACCCAAACATCCAGATCGATCCTCAACAAACATCCAGATCGATCCTTGAAACCATCATCGGTCTCTTCTAACGAAGTAGTGGGAGCAACATCAGCATCACTAGTACGGGCAGGCTCCTTGACACTCTTTGGACAACCATTGCGGTCATGCCCAAACACATTACACCTTGAACAGTGAGGAGGCTTCCATTCATACTCAACCTTGATGCATGCAGAAATAATACCACTATCATCCTTCTTAGGTATAGCCATAGTAACCTCATGCTTAAATTCAGATTCGGAAGATATTTCCACTAACGCACGAGCATAGCTAATACGGCCCCAAGAATCAAAACACATTGAGCTTGTAAACGCGTCCAACATAATCGGTTTACCAACCTGAGTAGCAATCAAGCTCAAGCCGTCTTCAGAATAAGCAAGCAATGGCACATTGTGCAATTTGATCCACACGGGTAGTTTAGTAACCTCACTCTTAGTCAGCGACACATCAGGAGTCCATTTGGTAAGAATCAAAGGTGAACTACGAATAATCCAAGGACCCCGTTGCATCACGTTATCAACACCCTCTTTAGAATCAAATTTAAAGAGGAAAACCCCATCATCATTTTTCATAACTTTCTTCAAACCAAACTTACCCCACGTATTAGTGACATAGTTTTGAACCAACGGAAAGGCAATATTCTTGCCAACAAAGAAACCAACAAGAGTATTGTCATAACGGTTCAAAACACCCTCCATTGCAGCCTTTGGAAGAAAAGTATCATGGTTCTCAATGCGCACCTCATTAACCAAAGACCGAAAATTAACCTTCCTAGTTACCCTTTCCGGATTCACCACATTAGCAAAAGAAGTAGGACCACTCATATTAGCACTTGGGTTAGATCCGGCAACATTAGAACTATCACCCACGTTATTAGAATCGGCAACATTAGAACCAGCAAGATTAGAACTATCACCACTAGCCTTTAAAACCTCCT